>VWZW01005633.1:0-24596 GCA_013397115.1 Edolisoma coerulescens
ATTTACACATACATCAATCACTCTAATCACTTCGCTTTTCTCTGGCCATCCCGGTCGCCCGGGTGACGGAAACGCGGATAGAGCTCCCTCTCGCTTCGTACTGCAGGTACGTCTCAGTCACTCACACAAATCACTCAAACAGACAATTCTCATGCAAACAAATAGCAGCAAAAAAATTTAAACACTCTCGCTCTTCAGGGGCTGCACACACACTGTAGGGTCTTGCCAACCTTTTCCTACTTTCACTCGATCCACTCCAGGATCGCTAGCATCCGCGCTATCGGTCAGCAATTAGCAGGTCTGTCCTGGCCTTTCGGCCCCCAAAACACAGTGGAACCCCCCTGGATTCGCTCGATCTGCTCCCAGGATCGCTACCGGCCGCTCTATCAGTCAGCGAATCCCCCCCAGCCGGCACAATTCACACCATACAGGGACTGAGCTGCGGGCCAGACGTCTCTGCGGCTTACCAGCATGCCCTGGCCTAGGCACTTTATAGTGGAAACATACCGTTTATCTGCAGTTCCAGCAGGCTGTTGTCTGCCCTCACAGTGAGCGAGCCGAGGAGCGGAGTTCCTCCAGGAAAAGCCCNAGTTCCTCCAGGAAAAGCCCTGGGGCGCGCCTAGGACGTCCGCCCCTTAGCCGATCCTGCAGCCGAGCAGAGGGTCTCCTGGCTGGCAGCTTGCCAAAATGATATGCGGGAAGACTCCACAACTAGTTAAAATTGTAAAGCAGGTATGTTTATTGCAGCGCTGGGCACATGGGAGGTCGCCCTCCAAAGACATGAGCACCCGTCACTGGCTTTCAGCTTAAGATATAGGGTTACAAAATACATATGCATTAGATTACACAATACACCTATACATATTCATTACCTAGCTCCGCTTAGCTCTGCTTTGTATTATAATGAGCTCAAAAGTCATTTCTATGTGCTTTGTGCCTGCGCAGTGCCTCTTGGTGGTCGTGGGCAGGGGTCTTAGTGATGAAGTAAGACATCTTCCTCAGGGTTGAACTTTTCACTTTGCTTCCTTACGCATGCTCTCTGGTCTCTCCAAACTCAGAGGCTAGTTTCAGCCGGTCTAGGGGTCCAGAGAGCAGGAACCAAGTCATGGTTCCTACCCTTTATCAATAGCCTGGCATCCTCCCTATCCTGCTTTGGCCAGCATAATACATTGTTCCACGAGCACCTGCAGGATTTAGCAATACCCTCAGTTAGCAATTAACCCCTAAAATTTTAAGCCTCCTATATCAGTCCCCTAAAAACTTTAAGCTCCCTTTTATCAAGGTGGGGAGCAGAACATATTCTCTTGGAATTTCTGTAACTCCTGGGACAGTTTTTTCACAGCCTAGACAAGGGAGGAAGAGCGATTTTCTTTGTACTCCTGGAGTTGGTGTGCAATTTCATCCACTGTTGATGCCTCTTCGTCTCTCCAGGTCATTACTGCCAGTTAGTTGGCATATGACAATGGTGTGCTCTGTAAAAATTTCCGCCACATGGGTTGTGTGCACTGGACTTTGGATCTGTGGGTGACTGCGCATTGTTTGAGTCAAATCATCTCTAGCATGACTAATTCCCCTAGGTCCTGGATACCTTTCTCCACGACAATCTATTTGCCTGGGCAACATATAACATCTTCCTTGAAGGGTTACCTTTCCTTCACACTTGACAGGAGTCACCTCCAGAGGCCAAGGACTTGTGTCCCTTTTCCAATCACCTTCTTTAGAAAGTGATCCCAGCTGCTTGGCTTCCTTACCTTCTAATTCCAAACTGTTAGCCCCGTTGTCCCAGCACTGGAGCAGCCAGGTGCTCAGCTGGACAAGATCTGAAATCTTT
The DNA here is from genome assembly GCA_013397115.1 of Edolisoma coerulescens. Lineage (NCBI taxonomy): Eukaryota > Metazoa > Chordata > Aves > Passeriformes > Campephagidae > Edolisoma > Edolisoma coerulescens. The sequence goes on from VWZW01005633.1 coordinate 1,832, forward strand.
TTTCATATCTTGCAGCTCACTTGGGGATAGGAATTGAGTGGTTACCTCTTGTTCTGCCTCTTCCTCCTGTTCCTGTGATGGCTCTGCTTTGTCCTCCTTTATTAAACGAGATGCCTTTTGTGTCCATTTCTTCTTGTGTATAGGGGCAAATGATACCAGCATGGGTTGGTTTTCTGCTTCAGCTGCATCATGCATCACCAGGGTCTTAGCTGCAGTGCTTGTTGCAGGGTTTGGAGTAGTCACAGTGCCTGCTGTGGGGGTTGGTATAGCCACAGATAGTTGCTTAACCCTAAACAAGATCTGAAGCACATTCAGCATTCCTAGCAATAGGACCAGGACCAGAAATAGCCTAGTTTCAACATCCCAGGGATTTAAAAAAATTTCAGAGTTCTCAGACAGTTCTGTAATTAGCCTGGAGGAGAAAGGGAAGATGTAGGAAGATGTAGGAAGATGTAGGAAGATGTAGGAAGATGTAGGAAGATGTCTCCCCCATAGGTCGGTTCCCTGAGGAGAAAAGGCAAAAGGTGTAGTTATTAATAATTCCCAATAGATGACTCCCAAAGTACAGAGGTGACGGCAATGCTGAGTAGACATACCAGCAATTCTATCATATCACAAGCCAGTATTACAAAGTACAACAAAACAAGAAATTTAGCCCAGGCCCCAGAGATGACATACCAAGAGCAAACATGGTGCAAGTAAGTAGGTACATAATGTAACTGAGAACAAGCACAACAACTCTTTGAGAAAATAAATCAACATTCTGACCAGTGACTATTAAACCAGTACAATAAAAGCTTATAACAAATTTGTTTGAACATGCTCTGGTCAAATATGTAATTATCTCAACCCTTCGTGCCCCACATCAGGCACCAAAAAGGACTGTCAATTCCAGCTGGCAACTAAGTGCCACACATATGATCGCTCACTCCCCCCCACCTCCCCAGGGAGGAGAGTCAGAAAAAAAGTAAAAACTCATGTATTGAGATAAGAACAGTTTAATAACTGAAACAAAGTAAAATCTAATAATAATAATAATAATAATGATTGTACTGAAAATGAGAAAGGGAGAGGGATAAAACCCAAGGAAAACAAATGATGCACAATACAGGTGTTCACCACCCTCCAACTGATGCCCAGCCTGTCCTTGAGCAGCAAACCCACCTTCTGGATAACTCCCCTCAGTTTATATACTGGGCATGACNCATATGATCGCTCACTCCCCCCCACCTCCCCAGGGAGGAGAGTCAGAAAAAAAGTAAAAACTCATGTATTGAGATAAGAACAGTTTAATAACTGAAACAAAGTAAAATCTAATAATAATAATAATAATAATGATTGTACTGAAAATGAGAAAGGGAGAGGGATAAAACCCAAGGAAAACAAATGATGCACAATACAGGTGTTCACCACCCTCCAACTGATGCCCAGCCTGTCCTTGAGCAGCAAACCCACCTTCTGGATAACTCCCCTCAGTTTATATACTGGGCATGACGTTCTGTGGTGTGGAATATCCCTTTGACCAGTTCAGGTCAGCTGTCCCAGCCATGCTCCCTCCTGGTTTCTTGTGCAGCTCCTCTCTGGCAGAGCCTGAGACACTGAAAAGCCCTTGACTCAGGGTAAGCAATGCTCAGCAACAACCAAAACATCAGTGTGTTATCAGCATTAATCTGTACTGAATCCAAACCACAGCACTGTGCCAGCTACTAGGAAGAAAATTAACTCTATTCCAGCTTAAAGCAGGACACTGCTTCAGCCATAGTCATACTTTATATTAAAAAAATTAATTATTATTATTTCTTCCTACTGAAATTTGTTTCAAAGACTGTTTTCTCATTTGCTTGTTCTGTCTTCCTCGCACCTTCCTGAACTCTTTAGGACTTCAGCATGCATTTGACAGTGACTGGGAAGCTGGAAAAATCACTTACAACAGTTATAAAAATGGATCTGATGATGCTGTTCTGGCTTACAAACTCTTGGTGCAAACAGGCAACCGAGCAAAGCCCATTGACATCAGCCAGGTACTGTATCAGAGTCCATAGTGGTTTATACAGGAATGCACAATCCCATCAGGAGTTGGGGAGATGCAAGAAAAATGCCATAGATCCTTTTTTCATCTTGATGAATTGAAATTTCTGACTTGTACCTAATTGCGTAGCCTCACTGACTTTGAGCTGCATGTCAGCTGCCTGTGTTGAGAAGTATTTAAAATCAATACCAGGAATGCCTGTCCTTCGTGACTGTTGGCTGGCATGGGTTAAATGCTGTTCCTGTCTCATACACACACAGTTTCCTCTGCAATTAGTGTGGAAGATGCTACTCTGCATCCTTAGGTAGATGGAGACTAGTCCTATGCAAGACATAAAGCCAATGTTAGCCTTGTTGCCCTAAGTAGTATCATTCCTGATTTGAATCAGATTATTTTATAGGGATGACCTTTGCTCAGCCTTCTGCTGAGGCTTTGAATCTAGCATTCACAATTATTTGGTTAGTTCCTACCAATTTATTCAAAATACACATTTTAAAGAAAGATGTTTACGAATGATAGTGAATGGAAGGGGACTGAAATAACTATATGCTGTGCAATATTACTGTACTGTCATTACTAAATATAGATATACTGTAGTAGAACTGAGAATGGCAGTTGGTTGAGCTGCCTAAATAAAATGCATCTTAGCTTCTTTCACAAAGTTATCACAGCATATGACTGCTTTTGCTGCTTTTTAGTATCACATAGGTAGGTGAAATATGCTGGGTTTGACTTCTTATGCCAAAATTTTATTTTAATCCTCTTAAGAAAAAATTGTGCAGTAACCTAGTTTCTTCTGTCCTAGAATCATTGACTCAGTGCTTTCAGGCAGAAAATAGTCTCTCTAGTGAGTTTCTCAGCAGATCTGCTTATTTTCATTTTTTTCTGACATTAAAGGTGACAAATTTATGGATTACACTGTTCAGTTACTATGATGTGTAAAACACATTGCTATATGGCAGCATGCAGCATTGCTGTCAGGTTTGAATGATGCTTTAGCTATGAATTTAGGAAAGGTAGGGAGCCAAAGGGAAAACCTTTAATGAGATTTTGTTTAGCAGTGTCTGCCACATACACTGCAGAACAAATGTGATTAGACTACAGCTGTTGATACAATTTCCTGTGCCTGGGAGGAAGAAAAGTGTGGTGCACCCACAAGGGCTGAGTACTGTACCATACAATTCCAAAGACAGCTTGAAGACATACAGTTGTTGCATATCCTGTGGATTAATTGAATCCAGATCCTTGGAATCTAGTTGTGGGGTNGGGGAAAGATTGACTTTTTTCTTATATGCTGTCACTGCTGTTCTTCATTTCATTAAAAGGGCCTGAAACTGGAGCCAAGTCAGAGTTTTAAATAAACAAATCAAACAAAGAAACCCCACAGTAATACTTTTAATCCAGAGTTCTCTGTCAGAGCTCTAGCTGTGCAGTATTTGGCTGAAGAACCCTAGAAGCATACCACTGCTTTTTACCCCATAGATAAATTTGCCAACAGTGACCCAAATAACACAGTGCAGTTGTCTGGGTTTGTTTTTTTTTTTTTGCACTGGGCATTTTCTGAAAAACATAGATCATGGGAGACAAGTGTTAAAAAAGTTTATACAGACATTTTATTTTTATAGCTCTCCATTTACTGGGTGGCATTTTCTTCGATGTTAACAACAGAGGTTAACTGCACACAGGCATGTATAGGCACTCTTGCCAAGTTTTTTTCCTTTTGCTTTAAAATACATTTCTTCAATTCTGTTGTTTTTCACCCTCAGTTACAGACAGTTTTTTTGAATTTGTATTTAAATTGTTCAGTTTTTTCTGGAACCATCTGCCGATTTAGTGGGTATTATAAAAATTATATAAATATTAGTTTATAAATAACCACTTTCCACTGTTGCTGTTGTTGTTTAGATTTTTCTTCATTCTCAAACAACAGTTTGCTGGTAAGTCACTTCAAGTGAAAGTTAATGCTATTTGTCTTTTTCTTTCCCCCCTCCTATATGTGTGTGTTGCATTTCTAGGCTTTTTGTATTAAGCTTTGCAGCAAGAGCCCTGAAAGCAGAACTCATTCTGAATGGCTTCTAATTTTTGCATTTTGCAGTTGACTAAACAACGTTTGGTGGATGCAGATGGAATCATTAACCCAAATGCTTTTTACATCTACCTGACAGCCTGGGTTAGTAATGACCCTGTGGCCTATGCTGCCTCACAAGCCAACATCCGGCCTCCCCACCCAGAATGGGTCCATGACAAAGCAGACTATATGCCAGAAACAAGGCTGAGAAGTAAGTAACATTTTATCTTAATGTCTTACAGTTTATATAGGTGGTCTCCCTCCTTCCTCTAAGACCTAGTAACTATAGTTGGGTGATGCTGTATAGGGCTCAGAAGCATAAACAGAACAATATATTGTGTTACTCTGTATACTCAGGACACAAATGCAGTTATTGAATCTAGTGTAATGTGGCACCACTGAAGGGTTTTATCATGTTGAAAAATGAGTTTTATAACAGTTTCTAGCAAAGCTCTACAAACTTATAATAAGCATTGCTCCTAATGTCACTTGATAGTTCTGTATGCAAGAGAAACCTGGAGATTGCATTAAATTCCTGAATTTCATCATGTTTATCCTCAATTTTTGATATGTAAGGAAATTTCATCAAGTTAGCTCTTATGTATAAGATACCAACACCAATATGGTACAAGAGCTATTTTGGGGAGGAGTCCGTGTGAGTGGGTGTTCTCCTTCTGTCCCTCCCACTCTGTGCTGTTCACTGTTTTGCATCCTGAGCAGCAATGTTGGTTTGCCTTGCTTCACTTCAGTAATTTATTGGGAGAATTGCTAGTTGGACACCAGTGGGGAATGGGAGAGTACATGTGGGGGAGGACTGGTGCTCTTGAAAATGTGATTTGGTAACAAGCTAGCTGTGCTTCAATGTATCCCAACCCTAGGACAGGTATTCAGTAAAAAGCTGGTGAAGATTGCATACATATATTGAAATCTGTAGTTGTTAAATGATATAGAATTGTTTGGGGACTTGATAAAGGCTGTGTTTATCACAAATATAGTAATTTCCTTTATTTAGAGTTTTTAAAGTGTCAGTTGTTCCAAAGATGCAAAAATTTAAATTCAACACCTTTAAGCATTCTGCTATAGAGAACAAGTATCTTGTTAACCATGCTGTCTGTGTATCTCCTTCCCAAACATGTTAAAACATCGCTATACTTTTCCTAGTTCCAGCAGCTGAGCCCATAGAATATGCTCAGTTTCCTTTCTACCTCAATGGATTGCGTGAAACTTCTGACTTTGTGGAAGCCATCAAGAAAGTGAGAGCTATCTGTAATAACTATGCTGGTATGGGGATTCCCAGCTACCCAAATGGTTATCCATTTCTATTTTGGGAGCAGTATATTGGACTTCGTCACTGGCTCCTCNCCCATAGAATATGCTCAGTTTCCTTTCTACCTCAATGGATTGCGTGAAACTTCTGACTTTGTGGAAGCCATCAAGAAAGTGAGAGCTATCTGTAATAACTATGCTGGTATGGGGATTCCCAGCTACCCAAATGGTTATCCATTTCTATCTTGGGAGCAGTATATTGGACTTCGTCACTGGCTCCTCTTATCCATAAGTGTGGTTTTGGCTTGCACGTTTCTGGTGTGTGCCCTCTTCCTCCTGAACCCTTGGACGTCTGGCATCATTGTAAGTTTATTATAAGGGTCTTTGTTGAAGTCAAATTCCTTTCAGCATAGCTCTTGCTATAATCAGAAAGGTTTTGTTTATGTCTGGGCATCTAATAGAGTATGTATATTGCATCATTCATTATATATTTATTCAGCTTGAGGGGGTAGAGCTCATGCTAAAGATACAAACCTTTATAACCTTTGTCCACCTTAATAACCTTTGTCCTTTGTCCACCTTTTTGCAGCTTTAAAGGTTTTGTTATAAGGATACATGAATTTTTACCTTTGTTCAGATGCCCATTAACATGAGAAATAAAGACACTTAGGAAAATTTAGAATGTTATTAAATATTAAAGTTATTTCTATTTAGTTTTTCCTTCCTTCTGTTTATCCATGTTATTTTTCAAGGCAGTTGCTTGTGACTAACTTGCCTGTAAATTTGCCCACTGGTTTCTGAATGCAGTCTTTCTGCAAAGACTGAAATGGTTAGGTTGTACAGTACACACTGAGAAAAGAGTGTAACTGGGCTATTGAGGAAAAAGAGTTATAAAATTATAAATTGAAGAGAATACTCCTCCAAGCTTTCTGCAAGGTACCATAAGCCTCATAGTAAACATTCAAGTTAAATTGGATTATGATGTTCCTATGTTTAAATTCCATAAACTGTTACATGGTTTATGTGTATGGTTTCATAAATGTTTTGTGGCTTAGAAAAATGTAAAACAGTTGCTAGTTTTTGTATTACACATTTATACAGCAAGTATGTTAAAGGGTAAATGTTTAGTCTAGAATATTTTTCATAGCACTGAATCAAGCAATTTATGTTATTTTTCTTGATTCATTAGCTTATAAAATAATTTATTATAGTGCATACTTTTATCCCTTGGAAAGGTGGTTTATTTTCATAGTCTGACATTGCATTTTAAGTTTGTCTCTTTTTGCTGCTTGGCTTTAGAAACTTTGAAGTTGATTCCATGGATTTCCTCCCTTCCCTTATTATTTTTTACAAGGTAGATGAAAGAAAAATAAAAGCTTTCCCTTATATTTATCTATTTGCATTGTCCATATGAATCCCTTCAAGTATCTTTAAAGCTCAAAGGCCCCCTGTAACCTAAGACTCATCAGCTAATTATGACATTCACCCTCTTCTGGGCTTTAAACCTATTCTGGAGTCATCCTCACTTACACTTGGAGAACTACAAAAATAATTCCAATGCAGTTATTTGAAAGTTAGTTTTTCTAGAAGGTTTTTCAGAGAAACAGGTGAAAAAGAGAAAAATTATGTTCAAGTGAATATCCATGAGAAGGAAGAAAAAATTATTTTTCAAATCACACTGATAAATTGTAACCAATAGAAAAGTAATGCTTGATCTCTTAAATGGTTCTTGGAATTATAATTTAAACTGACTCTTTAGAGGGTCATTGCCATTGAGCACAATGAAACAAGGAAAAATGGCTTGTCTTTGGGGATAAGAGAAGGACTGATATGAGGGATATATTTTATAGTCCCCATGTTGTTTTGTAATATCCTTCTTCTTCATTTGTCTAGAGTATGAGAAGTTACTAACGGCTGTTTGAAATCATCTAGGTGGTGGTGCTGGCTCTGATGACTTTGGAGCTGTTTGGCATGATGGGTCTAATTGGAATAAAGCTGAGTGCAGTGCCTGTGGTTATCCTGGTTGCTTCTGTTGGCATTGGTGTGGAATTCACTGTTCATATTGCTTTGGTATGTAAAACTAGAAAACATTTTCAAAGTATTTTAAAATAAAATGGTAACTGTTATTAAGCAAAATCCTCACTTAAACTCCTAAGTCAGTGGCATGATTTTCAGAAAAATATCAGTCATAAACTTTGCACAAAGATTTTTGTGCCATTTGGATTGTCATGGTAGAGTACATCTGATCTGAAGAAATTGTTCCTAACTGTTGAGTCAGTCTCCTAGAAGATAAGAAGGAACAGATAACAATATTTTAATATTAACAATGCTTTTTGAAGACTGTGATTAATTAAGATCATGGGTAAATGTGGTATCTGGTTGTGTGAGACATACAAATACATAGACAAAGCAGAGCTCTTAATATTCATTATTTAAGCCACATTCATCATCTGCAGCCTCACTGTTGTTCACTCTCAGTGTTATGTAGTTTTTTACTCCCTCTTGTTTGTAGATTCTGTATCTTGTGGTAAAGAAACCTTCAAAGGGAGATATTAAAAATGATATAATGTAATCTCTCTGGAACACTAAAATTTGAATTATTTTAATTCTTCATGGGAAAAATCACCTTTTCAAAACCCAGAAGCTATTAATAATTAGCTCAAATGTGCAATCTGTAGGGAAAGAGTATTCCAATGTAATAAAGAGAAGCAGAGAGGAATAAATGTTTGAATGTTTTATAGAAACATTTTCAACAGTTTCAAAGTTAGGTGTTCAAATCTAGAGTGCGCCTAATCATCCAACTTAGTCAACCTGATGTACAGAAGTGCAGAAAAATGACAGTTTTCTTGCAAGGGAACAGTTTTGGATGTTCGTTATGCAAAACTCATCCTGCTTTATTTGGTGACCAAGACTGGATGGAATAAAAGGCTATTTTTCGGTGTTCACATTTGACACTGGAAGTGCTGAACTATGCAATGTTAAGGATAAATTTAGACCAAGGCCTGATTTCTATTTTCTGCCAATTAAGCAATTTTTATACTAAGTTGGAGTTTTTAGATATTTTCTTAGAAATTAGGGAATTTCAGAATTTAAATGTTTATATACTACAAATGAAAAGCTACCCATGTTTTAAAACATTTTCCATTTATCTGTTCTTAGTGGTGTTATATCAGAACTCTCAATATTACATAGGGAAAGGTCTCTTCACACACTCAACATAAATCATTTTTCTATAAGACTATTCTAATCCATTTTTCAGAAGAATGCTATTTTAAGAATATCACTGTCTTCATGGATTTGAATCTTACCATATTAAAAAGTAAGAATGGATGAGTCTAGTCAATATAATATCATCTCAAGAAAATGATATTTGGAGCCTACTATAATCTCTGGTATATTAGTATCATAGCAATCAAAAAAGAAATGAAAGGAGAGGACTGGAAAATGGGGCGAGAGATGGAGAGATTGGATGGAGATTTAATAGAACTTTTGGACTCAGCAGGAGGATGGGTAGACTATTGAGAGGATCTGGTAACAGTGAAAAGGAGCTGATAATTAAAAGGAATCCAAGAACACTGGTGATGGCCAAATATTTGGAACATAGCAGGGGAGGGACTTGAACCCACCCCAATACTGAGTGAGACTCGAACCCACTACAGTATTTACACCAAATCTGCTCAGGGAGTTTTAACACTTACCCTTTGATGCCTCCCACGTGAAAGATGCCAGCTGAAATCACCTCCTGCAAGCAGTTGGATGTTTGAAGATGAGAGGATCCAAAAGTGGTAGCCTAGGGTCCAATCTGGCTCTCCAAACTGTTAATACTTCTCTACCCTAGGTATCTTGTAGCAGTCTCAGGCTTTAAACCTGGAAAGGTAATTTATTTGAGTGGTACACTGGTAGAAATAGCTCAAGCTGGGTGCCTCCAGAGAGGGACCCTGAACAAAGAAATACCTGGGCTTTTATACCCTAACGGTCTAAGATTCCCAGCCCTCACATGGCAGTTTGGTCCAATAATATAATATTTAGGTCTGGGGTCTTCTTGTTCTTCATTGGTTCTCTTAATTGTCTCTAGGCAGGCCATTTCTTCTCTTATCTGTGAGGTTGCAGCTTCTGCTGAAGGGGTAAGGGCCTTCCTTGCTTCCTTATCTTTCATTGTGAATTGGCTCTGCAGCCTCCTTTTACTAAACTAGGTAAAAGTTCAGGGTATCTAGGCTTGCAGCCTAAGGCTTCAGAAAATTTAGCTATTAATGCTAAGCAAGTTATACTAAAAAAATCCTCTAAAGATCATTAAGTCCAACTTCCCTGCCATGGGCAGAGACTTCTTTCATTAGATTCAATTGCTAAAAGCTCATTCCAACCTGACCTTGAAAACTTCCCATGATGGGGCATCCACAATTTCTCTGAGCAACCTGTTCCAGTCTCATCACCCTCATCATAAAGCATTTTTCCTTACATACAATCCAGATCTACCCTCTTTCAGTTTAAAACACTTGCCCCTTGTGCTGTCACAACAGACCTTGGTAGAAAGTCTCTCTTCATCTTTCTTATAAGCCCCCTTTATATATTGAAAGGCCACGATAAGGCCTCCCTGGAACCTTCTGTCTTCCAGGCTGAACAACCCCAACTCTCTCAGCCTGTCTTCATCAGAAAGGCATTCCAACCCTCTGACCATATTTGTGGTCCACTTCTGGACCTACTTTAACAGATCCATGACTTTCCTGTGCTGGAGACCCTGGAGCTGGATGCAGTACTCCAGGTGGGGTCTATCACGAACAGAGTAGAGAGGCAGAACCGCCACCCTTGACCTGCTGGCCGTGCGTCTTTTGATGCAGCCAAGGATATGATTTGGTTTCTGGGCTGCAAGTGCACATTGCCAGTACATATCTAGTTTTTCACCTACCAATACCCCTAAGTCCTTCTCTGCAGGTCTGTTCTTAATCCATTCATCCTCCAGGCTGTATCAGTATTGGGGATTGCCCTAACCAAGGTGAAACACCATGCATTAATATTTAGAGGGTTTGTAGAATTTCTTTTCAAGGCTTAACTTAGAACTACTCTAGATCACAAATGGTAACTAAAACACAGTCCAGAATTGTATGAATAGTCACACTCTCTTTCTCTCTTAATGCTGTTTCACACTTTCTTTTCTGCCATGGGGCATTCAAGGAAAAGTATTGCCTTGGTTTGAAAGAGAGGTGTCTGCTAAGGAAGGCAGGAGCCTCCCTTGGAATGGAAAATGAAACCCCCTTCTCTCCGAATTGTTATAATTTTGGAATTAAGGGGCTTTCAGGCAAAGATGTAAGAAATAGGAATAACAGTTCTTCACTAATATATATATATATATATAACAAGGTAACCAAAAACAGTAACTATGGCAGTAACAACAAAACAGAACCAGGAACCCAGTGACAGCCTTCTCGGCTGTCAGGCACTTTCCCCTTCCATGCAGTGACAGTCACAGCCGGCAGGGGCGCTGGCGGCTCCCGGTGAGCAGGGCGGGTGCGATGGTTCCCCCACGGCTGCAGGGGGCGCTCAGGAGCGAGCTTGGGGAGCACGCGGTAATGGCAGACGTGACCGAGCCGGGGAGGGATGGAAGAAAGGCTTCACAAACTCCCTGGGCAGCCGATCCCGATGCCCAGCCGCACTCTCGGGAACAGCAGTCTGGAGCAGCAGGGACGAGCACAAAATCCCGGGTGGTAGGCGAGATGTATCAAACTCCAAAGCTGCAGCGGGAACTCCGGGACGTCTCGGCAGGCAGGGGGGGGTGAAATTACAGTGTAGCACTGCTCAGAGAGTAGCAAAGGAACGGCAGGGGCAGGGCAGCCACAGCCCGGCTTCCAGCGGGGCAGGGAAAGGCGGGCTTGGGATCCCGGGGTTTTTTCCCTGAGGCACCTGAGCAGATGGTGAAAAAGGTCCCCCTTTTAGTGAGGTAGGGTGTTGAGTAAAAGTCCCAGTGCAGATAGCCGCTCCAGCAAGCAAGCTCCACTCACTGTAGAAGGAAAAAGCAGCAGAAGACAGGGCTCCGCAGTGGTGACGAACTCTTCCCACAGCGACCGCAGCCTCTCTCCCCTCCGAACGCCGAGAGAACAAGAGAGCTAGGAGCCGCACCCAACCCCCTTGTTTCCAGTTCAAATCTCGAGGCATCTCTGCCCCACTCGAGAAAACCGCGGGTAAAAAGAGGGCGGCCAATGGGACCCCCTTCCCCTGTGGCCAGGTCCTTTTGTCTCTCTTAAGTGCTCGGTAATTTGTCTCATAGCAACATGTATGGGGAAAATTCTTTAAGAGAAAAAGAAAAAAAAAGGAGAACTCCTAAAACCCCAGGAAGTATGCACTATAATCACATTTCAGCAGCGTTCTAAAACATAATGCTATCATCATTGCATATAAACTCTTTAAAAATATACTTCTGCCAAAAGACTGGTTGACTTCTATGTACACTACAAAAATAAATTTTCACATAAATTATATGGCATAATTTTATCTTTGTAACCAAAGTGACACAAACCTACCAAAATAGACAGGTGATGAGACCCAGCTTGAATATTTTTTCCTTTTACCTCCTTATGCTAAAAGGTATGATGAGCCTTTAATGCGTTATATACTCTTTCCTATTTAACATTAGTAAGCATTCTATACAAATAAAAATGCATTTAAAAGGAAAAACATAGCTGTCATAGTGTTTCCAATAGAAATAAGGTCCCTGCATTTTGTTTGGTATAAACTGTCATCACAAATACTGTAAGAAAACATTCTTATGATACAAAAATATAAATATCATTCACAATTAAAAAGGTTTTAAAAATCCCCAAAGCAAACCAAAATAAATGTTGTCAGCCACCAAGTTCTCTCTTTGTCAATGTGACTATTGAAGTGTGAAGCAGCAGACAGGTCACCTGCACATGAAATGCAGGGCAAGGAATCTGGCAGGGGCAGAAAAATGAGGGAGAAAGATGAAGAGAGAGAATGAGAACTTTTGTTCTAGTATTTTAAGTTAAGGTTCTCCATCCTTATGGTTTGGTTTCAAATAGAACACAGAGATTGAAGCATTTTTTCAGGCCCTTCACTTGCAGCAATCCATCTTTAGACTAAAACATAACCAAAAAAAAGCTAAATTAGTTTCACAAAGAGATCCCAATTTAGCCGTTTTAATTAAAAGTGCCAATGCAGCAATGGGAAAACCAATCAAAACAACAGAGGACAAGTGTCACCCATTAGTCCTGGATACAACAGAAAGTCATTTATATTTAATAAGTAAAAATAGAGGGGTTATTTTTAGTTCTTCCATTTGATTTTTCTCACTTCCTATTAACTTCTTTCCTGCCATTAAAATAAGGTGACAGAGGTTACTGCTTTGAATGCTATAAGGAGACAGCTGAGCTGTGGCTTACCAAGAAAAAATTAGATTATTTAGCTTCTAATGCCACTCAGTTAACAGTATCAATATCAAAATAAGGCATACACTCTTTGAATTTCTATAACCACCAGCACCTCTCCATGTTCAGCACATTTTGAAGTGAAAAAAGAATGATTATAGTGTTTGCACACACTTGGCACCTTTTCTGAAAAATGTCAAAACACTTTTGCAAACAGTAATTAAGCCTCGCAACTCTCCTGGGAAGTAGATAAGTACAGTTATGCCCATCTTACTGACTGAGAAACTGAGGCACAGGGCAGTTGCATGACTTGACCAAAATCACGTGTACCAAGTCATTAATCGAGTGGGAAACTGAACCACACTCCCAAACTCAGACTTCCTGTCTTCTATTTTATCTTGGCCCTTTGATAATGGTAGTCTATGGTACATGTTAGTTAACACCAGTGCGGTTTTCACTAGTGCCTATTAACAGGGAAAGGCAGACTCACACCAGCATCAGTGGGTTCATAAGCCCATTAGGGGTTACCATACAGTAAAAGAGAAACTACAGTACACTGGGAACATACACACACTGACAGGTACACTTCGAGATGCACACATCAATACACACAGCAAAACAAAACCTGCACGCAGCTAAAATTATTTAAGTCTTCAAGACTGACATATTTACTTCATATCTGCTTATTTTTTTAAAATATTGTGCATAGCGTGTTTTAAAATTAACAGTAACATTTCATACTACCAGAGTTTGTGATATGCAAATTTAAAATATTTTAAACAAACATGTACCTTTACAGAAAAAATCCTATTACATAAGCAATATTTGCATTGAATTATACAAGTAAATCAAACAATATTTAAGCAGCAGAAACTTAAGCAGAAATTTAGAACTAGATAAAATTGTGACAAAGATGAAAGTACAATAAGTACAGAGCAAACCCAATATTGTCCTCACTCTGTTAAGTGGAGGCAAATGAGTCCAGATTATACTGCTTTACAGTGTTCTTTTGTATACTGCATATGCGTACCTCTTTAAATATTTATAGAAATATTTTACAAAATAATACAATAGGTTCCAGTAACACTGAATTGTTGTCCTGATGCAGCATGTCCTTTCTCACAACTTTGAGCATTACTTCTCTTCAAGCAGTTCTGGAAATACAGCTTTCCATCTTTGGCCTCTTCTTTGCTTCAGTTATTACCCTTTACAAATATAGAGGAAAAAAATCAAAACATTAATTAAAGTTCAAGAAAATGAAAGAAATCAAGCTAACCCAACACTCATTTTGTGATTCTTGTGGTCACAGTTAGCAGTGAGGCATAATGTTTCTCTTTTTCCAGTCACTGGGGACTTTGCCTGACTGCCATGGCTTTTCAAATATGTGTGGCTTGACAACTACATCGGTTAATTCCCTAAGGACCCTGGGATGCATCTCACCGGGTCCCATGGACTCATATGTTCAGGTTCCTCAGGTGGTCTCAAACCTGATCGTCTCCTACAATGGGTAGGACTTCCTTCCCTCAGTCGCTGCCTTGAGATTCAGAGACTTGAGAGATGTGGGAAGAGAGATTGCCATTGAAAATGGAAGCAAAAAAGTTGTTGAGGACCTCAGCCTCCTCCATGTAGATTGTCACCAGATCCCCTATTTATCAGGGAGCATACAATTTATTTTTCCTTCCTTTTCTGACTAACATACCTGTAGAAGCCCTTATTATTATTCTTCACATCCCTTGCCAAATGTAGCTCCAGCTGTGCTGGATTCCTGATCCCACCCCTACACATCTGGGCAGCGTCCCTATATTCTTCCCGGGATGTGTGCCCCTGCTTCCACTGCCCGTGCATTTCCCTCTTGTGTTTCCGTTTGACCAGGAGGTCCTTACTCAGACATGCCTTACTCCTGCCTTCCTTGCCCGATTTCTTGCACATGGGAATTGATAGTTCTTGTGCTCTAAGAAAAATGTCTTTAAATAGCTTCCAGCTCTGTTCAGCTCTTTTATCCCTGAGAACAGTTTCCCAGGCGGTCCCATCCACCAGTCCCTTGAACAACTGAAAAAAATCCAAACATTAATTAAAGTTCAAGAAAAAGAAACAAATGAAGCTAATCCAACACTCATTTCATGATTCTTGTGGTTACAGTTAGCAGTCGGGCAATGTGGACTCTTCTTCCATCAGTCATGGACTTCTTGGTAACAAAATCCTGATGCCAATCAAAAAAGATTTAGATGCCTTGATTTCCGAATGCCACAAATTCAGTCAAAACCAATGGAAACTTCAAAGAGAAAAAAGCTGTATCTGATACTGGACACAGTTAAGATTGTAATATTAGCCTGCTGTTCAGCTTGGAAAATCTGAGCCCAAGCATTTCCTTATTCTGAGGATACTTTCACGTACTATATTCCTAGACCTTGAGTATAAATGCATTCAGGTTTATTTGCCCTTTGAGATGTTTGGAGAGAAGTTTTAGAAATCAGAAGGTGGTTTTATCAGGAATCATCAAAAAATTTCCATCAAAATTCTGCACATATATGCATGTGTATCTGCACATGTGTGAGTAAAATATGTCCGCAATCAAAATAAAATGCCTTGCTTTGGTCAAACTAGTGTCCACCACTGAAAAGCTGTGAAAAGCAGAGCAAGAAAATAGGGACCAAGAGCTAAGTAAGGATTTAACACTTCTGGGTTTTTCCCCCCAAATGAGGAAGAAAAAAGAAGTTAAAATAATTAAATCAGTTTTCAAACACAAGCCCCAGAAAGCTTTAGGGATAAAAAAGTCAATTTATGCCTCCCCATAAAATAAATTGATTTTTTTTCCAAGGAAATAAACAAACAGCTTTAGTCTTCCCCAAACATCTAAAATCATAGAATCAGAACAGTTTGGGTAGGAAGGGACCATAAAGGTCATCTCGTTCCAATGCCCCTGCCATGGGCAGGGACACCTTACACTAGACCAGGTTGCTCAGGACTCTATCCAACATGGCCTTGAACACTTCCAGGGATGGGGCAGCCACAACGTCTCTGGGCAACCTGTGCCAGTACCTCACCACCCTCTGAGTAAGGAATTTCTGCCTAACAGCCAATCTAAACCTACTCTCAGTTTAAAGCCATTCCCCCTTGTCCTCTCACTACATGCCCCTGTAAAAAGTCCCTCTCCATCTTTCTTGTACGCTCCCTTCAGGTACTGGAAGGTCACAATTGGGTCACCCGGAGCCTTTTCTTCTCAAGGCTGAACAATCCCAGTGCTCTCAGCCTTTCCTCATAGAAGAGGCGCTCCATCCCTCTAATCATCTTCGTGGCCCTCCTGTGCTGGGGACCCTGGAGCTGGATGCAGTATTCCAGGTGGGGTCTCACCAGAGCAGAGCAGAGGGGAAGAATCCCCTCCCTCGCCCTGCTGCCCACGCTGCTTTTGATGCAGCCCAGGATACGATTGACTTTCTGAGCTGCTAGCGCACGTTGCCGGCTCATGTCCAGCCTCTCATCCACCAGCACTCCCAAGGCCTTCTCTCCAGGGCTCCTCTCGATCGGTTCATCCCCCAAGCCTGGATTGATACTGGGGGTTGCTCTGACCTAGGTGCAGCACCTTGCACTTGGATTTGTTAAATCTCCTGAGATTCCCATGGGCAACTTCTTCTCGAGCTTGTCCAGGTCCCTCTGGATGGCATCCCATCCTTCAGGCAGGTCAACTTCACCACTGAGCTTGGTGTCATCTTCAAATTTGCTGAGGATGCCCTCAATCCCTCTCTCTATGTCATTAATGAAGATTTTAAATAACACCGGTCCCAGTATGGACCTGTCGTGGTTTGACACTGCCCAAACATCAGGCACCCACAACAGCTGCTCACTCACCCTCCCCTGCTACAAGCTGGACAGAGGAGAGGAAAAAAAAATTAAATGAAGGGGTCATGAGTTGAGATAAGGACCGGGAGAAAACACTCCAAGGGCAAAACAGGCTCAACTTAGAAGTACAAAGTGAATTTATTACTAACAAAGTCAGAGGAGGATAATGAGAAGTAAAATAAGCCCTTAAAAACACCTTTTTTTCCCCAACCCCTCCCTTCTTCTATCCCGACAGCGGAGGGAGACAGGGCATGAGGGTTTTGGTCAGTTCGTCACCCAAGATCTTCCTCCACTGCTCAGAGAAGTCCTTCCCCTGTGAGACTGTGGGGTCCCTCCCATGGGAGACAGTTCTCCGTGAACTTCTCCTATGTGGTTCCAATCTCACGAGCAGCAGTCCTCCCGAAACTGCTGCGGCGTGGCTCATTCTTCCACGGGGTGCAGTCCTACAAGGACAGGCTGCTCCAGCTTGGAAGCAAGGGCCCCCTCTCTCCACCAGCTCTCCCACTGGATCACCCGCTCTGGCATGGGCACTTCCCCCATGGGCTGCAGGTGGATCTCTGCATCTCCCGTGGATCCCCATGGGCTGCAGGGGGACAACCTGCTTCACCATGGTCATCACCACGGCCTGCAGAGGAATCTCGGCTCTGACGCCTGGAGCACCTCCTCCCCCTCCTTCTTCACTGACCTTGGTGTCTGCATGTTGTTTCCCTCACATGTTCTCACCTCCTCCTCTTCTCTGGCTAGAAAAAAACTGTGCCCCCACTTTGTTTTGATTTTCTTCTTAAATATGTTATCACAGAGGCATTACCATCATCTCTAATTGGCCCAGCCTTGGCCAGCGGCACATCCATCTTCGGAGCCATCAAGAATTGGTTCTGCCAGACGTGGTGGAAGCTTCTAGCAGCTTCTCACAGAAGCCACCTCTGTGGCCCCCCCGCTACCAAAAACCAGGCCGTGCAAACCAACACAGGACCCCTGAGGGACACCACTGGACATTGATGTCCATTGGGACTGTGAGCCATTGACCACTACCCTCTGGATGCGATTGTTCAACCAATTCCTTATCCACTGAACAGTTCACTCATCAAATCCATCTCCCTCCAATTTCTATTGCTAGCCTAAGGAGAGATAATGATTTAAGTTTCAAAACATACAAATTCTTGGATGAACCGGCAGAATATTTTTTCACAGGAACATATTAAATGCCTTGTTAAGTCAGCTTTAATCTCTATGAATCTGCAATAGCCACTGCAACTGCCCCTGGCAAAACAGAGTGCTTGGCTCAGGGACTCCTCCAACCTGGCAGCTTGCTGGGCAGATCTCTGAATACAGCACCGCATCCCAAAAGCACAGGGGACACCCCACAATGCAACAACACACTAGGCAAGGTGGAGCTTTCCCATCTCTCTCTCAGCCCATCTCCCAGAGGGATTTACTCCTTGCTATGGACTTCAAGGTCTTTTGATGAATTTTATTCAAAAAAGGACAATTCTTGAAGTAACTGGCAATTTTACACTTCCACTGTCATTGCTGTGTGCTGTTTTAGAAGATAGTGATCAGTGATCAGAGCACAGGGAAACAACTGAAAGTTTTCTTTCCTAAGGTTTAGGGTCTTGACTATACTATTCACCTGGCCTACATCCCTCAAGATCATGAATTCCACCAGGGCATGTTCACTGCAGCCCAGGCTACCTACCGTTCTTGACCTCTCCTCTGCATTGGTGAGCAAAAGGCCCAGTAATGCATCTCCTCTGGTTGGGCTTTCTATCACAGAATCACAGAGCAGTTAGGGTTGGAAAGGACCTCTGGAGATCATCCAGTCCAACCCCCCTGCCAAGCCAGGGTCACCCAGAGCAAGTGACACGGGAACATGTCCAGGTGGGTTTTGAATGTCTCCAGAGGGAGACTGCACGACCTCCCTGGGCAGCTGGTTCCAGTGCTCTGCTACCCTCAATGTAAAGAAGTTCTTCCTCATGTTGAGGAGCCATATCCACATGTTTCTTTAACACTTGCAGGGATGGTGACTCTACTACTTCCCTGGGCAGTCTGTTCCAATGCTTTACAACCCTTTCCATGAAGAATTTAGTATTGATCCCTGGGGAATGCCACTGACTACAGGCCTCCAACTGGATTCTACTCCTCTGATCACGACCCTCTGAGCTCTGCCATTCAGACAGTTCTTGATTCACCTCACTGTCCATTCATCCAACCCACATTTCCTGAGCTTACCTACGAGGATATTATGGGAGACAGTGTCAAAAGCCTTGCTGAAGTTGAGGTAGACAACATCCGCTGCTCTCCCCTTGTCGACCCATCCTGCCATGCCATGCCGTACCATCTGGCCGGCCATGCCATCACCCAGATTAGGAAGTTATCCTCAATGCACTCCAAGATGGTCCTAGACTGCTTGCATCTTGCTGTGATGCTTTTCCAGTGGATGTCAGGGTGGTTGAAGTCCCCCAGCAGGATCAGAGCCTGCGATCGTGATGCTTCCTATAGTTGAAGCAAGAATGCTTCATCAACATCCTCCCCTTGATAATGTGGCCTGTAGTAAACACCAGCCACAAGGTTTCATTTGTTGGCTTGGCCTCTAATTTTCACCCATAAGCTCTCAACCTGTGTACTGCTGGTTGTCAAAAACAGCTCTGTGCAATAATTCAACTTTTTTCACATAGAGGGCAACTGCTCCCCCCCACCCCTCCTTCCTGAACATGAGCCAGCATGTGGCCAGGGGTCCAAGAAGGCCAATGGCACCCTGGCTTGTATCAGAAATAGTGTGGCCAGCAGGACCAGGGAAGTGATCATTCTCCTGTACTCAGCACTGGTGAGGGTCACACCTCAAATACTCTGTTCAGTTCTGGGCCCCTCACTACAAGAAAGACATTGAGGTGCTGGAGCAAGTCCAGAGAAGGGCAACAAAGCTGGTGAAAGGTCTGGAGCAAAAGTCTTATGAGGAGTGGCTGAGGGAACTGGGGGTGTTTAGTCTGGAGAAAAGGAGGCTCATTGAGATCTTATTGCTCTCTACAAATACCCAAAAGGAGGTTGTAACAAGGTGGGAGTCAGTCTCCTCTCCCAGGTAACAAGTGACAGGACAAGAGGAAATGGCCTCAAGTTGCGCCAGGGGAGGTTTACATTGGATATTAGGAAAAATTTCTTCATGGAAAGGGTTGTAGACCATTGGAACAGACTGCCCAGGGAAGTGGTAGAGTCACCATCCCTGCAAGTGTTAAAAAAATATGTGGATATGGCACTTGAGGACATGGCTTAGTGGTGCACGTGGTGGTGGTTCTAGGTCAGTGGTTGGACTTGATGATCTTAAAGGTCTTTTCTGACCTTAATGATTCTATGATTCCTTGCCTGGCCATCCTGAGCAGTTTATAGCCATCTATTGCAGCGCTCTAATCATGTGATTCATCCCACCAAGTTTCAGTGATAGCGATCAGATCATAGCTTTCCAGCTGCACAGTGTCTTCCAGCTCCTCCTGTTTGTTACCCATGCTGTGTGCATTGCTATAGCAACACTTCAGTTGGACTGTCGACTGTCTTGTCTTTTTGGAGGGTTGGGGAGCATTCCTCACTACTCTGGTAGGTGTGCTCATCCACCCTGTTGCTTGTGAGTACATTAATTTTACAGCTTTGAACACACCCCCACCCCCACCCCCCCAAGTTCCTTAGTTTAAAGCATGATTTACTAAGTCAACCAATCTGCCAACAAAGATTCTCCTGCCTCTTCTATATAGGTGGATCCCATCTCTCCCCAATAGACGGCATTCATTGAAAAACATCCCGTGATCATAGAAGCCAAAACCCTGGCAACAACACTGGCCACCAAGCCAGGTGTTGATCTGCATGATGCGTCGACTTCTGCCCACACCCTTATCCCCAACTGGCAAGACAGAGGAGAAGATCACTTGGGCCCCTGTCCTCTTCACTTGCACCCCCAGGGCTTTGAAGTCCTGTTTGATCTTGCCCAGACTATGCTTTACCATGTCATTGGTGCCCACGTGGAAGAGAAGTAGTGGGTAGTAGTCTGTGCTTTTAGCCAGTTGTGGCAGCCTCTCTGTGACATCCTGTATCTTGGCTCCTGACAAGCAGTAAACTTCCCTTGACTGTATATCAGGTCAGCTGAAGCGTGTACCTCGGTGCCTCTCAGCAGAGATTCACCTGCTACTAGCACTCGCTGCTTTCTTTTGCCGCTTTTAGTGTGCAACTGGTGCAGTTTCTCCCTGTGAGAGTTGTCCATTGGCTCCACCCACTGCCAAGACTTTGTATCTGTTGCTGGTTGGTACATACAAGGAAATGGGGGGGAGTGATAGATATCCTGATGACACAAGTCACCAGAGACCATGGCACCTCCTTCTCCAAGGTGTTGTCAGCTCGCTGTTGATGCTCTTCGTCTGGTAGTCCTTGGAGGTCAGTGCCACGGGGCCCTAGTATTTCTTCTTGCAAAGTCTCAAATAATTATCTATTTCCTTTTCCCCCACCCTAATACAGCGTAGCCTGCTGACTTCCTCCTTCAGCTCCTCCACCCGCTGCCTGAGTGACTCCACCTGAACACACTTTGCACAGGTAGAGCTTGCACCCTCCTCCACCCAGAAGTGTGGGGACTTTACAGCCCTCCACCTGGACAGCAGCTTCCCTGACAGGAAGCTCTGTCTGGGTGGCCACTTCATTCATCCCAGGCTAGCCTGAGTAGACAAATGGTCCCTGGCTGCTGCAGAACACAGCCCTCACCAGGTCTCTGCCACCATGCTTCCGACAATCCCAAAGCACTGCCTAATAAGCCCTTCTAATTCCCTGGAGTCCTCAAGCTGCCGGGTGTGTTTGCATAGCCAACAGCTAGTTGGGGTGACCATCAGGGCCACAGCCTATGCCTGTGGGTGAGCAGATCAGGCAGCAGCCCGATAACTGGTAGCGTGTGCTGCCCTTCTCAGGTGCCCTTCCACGCAAACTTCCACACTGCTTCTCTCAGATAACGCTCCCTGTTTGCATGCCCTGCTTGCATCGCTCCTGGTTGCCAGAGCTCCCTAGGGGCTGGTTATATGTGGCTTCCCAAGGTTTGAACTGGCCATGGGGACAGCTGGCACCACCCAGCATCTACATGTTGTAGATGAGGTACAGAGTTGGGCATATATAGCGCTGCTAGCTAGTATGCTATATAGTTGGGCATAGTATAGTGCTGCTAGGTTTGAAGTAGAAAAAGTTGCAAAAACATTCATCTTGAGTGAAATAGGAATGTAAGAAAGCAGCACACGACTTAGCAGTGTTACTTTATACTGGTCCTGTTGAATACACTGGCAACTTTCCATCAGTTGAGTGCCTACTGTGTATAATATCTGACAGTGTGGATCCTCAGACCTGTGAGGAGAAATGCACTGTATCAGTGAACACTTCTATGTAAAGTGACAGAAAGACCTGATCCACTAGTAAATGCTACCATGGATGTGACTGTGTGCGTGAGCAAAAGTTGCAAGTCCTTGGTCTGTTCCAAATGTATTCAGGAAAACCTGAATCAGTATTGACTAGTTTTACAACAAAGTTCTCATGACAGTCATGGAAACTATGCCCTCGTGAGAACGACAAGGAAAGCCATATAATTTTTACACCTGAGGTACTTTTACGATAAAATGAATTCTTTGCATGTGGAAACAAGCAAACTGAGAAACAAATGAAAAGCTGGGTGATGCAGGCATGCATTGCTTCCAAAATTATTACTATGGCTCTGACTGTAATCAATGCTTACTCTGGTCATGTGACTTCAGCAGCAGCTATATGGTATGACTGCATGATCAGACCTTGTCTTGAAATCTAGCCGGCTATAGAGATACTTTAATGGACTGTAAATTGAAGTAATTAACTGGTGAAAAACTGCATACTAAGAGAGAGGCTTTTTGAAAGACTGTACGTGTCTCTAATGAAATGGATTTCATTGTTTTACAGGCATTTTTAACTGCTGTAGGAGACAAGAACCGCAGGGCTGTCCTTGCGTTGGAACATATGTTTGCACCAGTGTTGGATGGAGCTGTGTCCACTCTGTTTGGAGTGTTAATGCTTGCAGGATCAGAGTTTGATTTTATTGCCAGGTAAAGCATTTGTGTGTCTTGAGTTGGTTTTTTTTTTTAATAAAAATACGTATGCTTTTAGTATTTAGGCATTTCAGTGTATCTGCCTGTCCTGGGTTGCAGTGTA
>VWZW01005634.1:0-50572 GCA_013397115.1 Edolisoma coerulescens
GTCAAGCCATTCTCCAACATTGTATTGTCCCTTTTTGTGGAATGAGTGGAAACTTCTATTTCCAAGGTAAGTTTCTCATGTTTTGTAATTAACACCCATAACCTGCACTTTTTTGAAAGAATAATAATAAAGGCCTAAAGGCTGCAGTCGGTTAACTGTCTCTTGGTACACTTTGCTCTCAATTTATTTCCTTTTAATTGAGACCTTACTTATAACGAAAGTATTGTTGCTGAGGACAGAGTGTTGCTATATGAACATAGATCATTTTGCTTGGTTTTGATATACATTAGTAAATTATGGAAGATCACATAGTTCACAGAGCTGACACAAGATACCTCATTTCAGGTTCAATATAACATATTCAACTCTTCCTTTTAAAGACAGTCCCAACAGCCAACAAATGTATCCTTGAATGTTAAGAGATAAAAAGATTTAGAATAGAGGATAACTATTGTATTTGCAAACAGAGGGAACACTTGCATGGTTTCAAATAAGGGGTTCATTGCAATGAAGTAGGAATTTGAAAACACAGAACTGAAAGCTCAAAACTATGGACAGTGTGAAATTGCATTTGAATAGATAACATGAAGTTATAAGTGGAAAAAAAAAGTTAAGAAAAATGGAATCTATTGATTCCATCTCACATAATAAAATGGAAAAAATTGAATTTATGGCATTCCATGTTGTTATGTAATGGCTATTTGAAGTTTTAACTAAAGTTTGATGATTTTAAAATATTTTCTTGCATGTTCTACTTTATTTAATTGTTACCTAACAAGTAGAGCTGATTCCTCACCAGTTCCAGAAAAAAAATATTATCCATGGCATTCCTATCACAAGTTACTGCTTTTACTGTAAGCATTACTGCTAATGCTTGCATCTTAATAAAATAAAAAGTTTCATCAAGAGTTTTAAAATCCCTTTATAACTCTTCTTTTGACACCAGCTGGGAACTAAACTCCAAATAAGCCACTCTCTTTCCCTTGCCCCTTCCAGTAAGGGAGCGACAACAAGGAAGAGGCTATGGGTTTGAAATAACAATTTACCAAAAGCAGAAAGCAATAGGATAAGACACACACAGTAACAACATCAGTATTAATAGCAAAATTATAAAAAAGAGAGGGTGTTTTACCCAAAAAGGGATATTCACCACTGGGAACAAAAAAACCCAAGTTGGTGAACACTTCTCATAGATTGCACCCCCATGGTCTCCAGACAAAGGCAACATGGTGAGGGGAGCTCCCAAGGCTAACATTTCCCTATTCAGCGCAAAACGGAAAGTACAGACAAACAAAGCTAGGTGGTCTGAATAGGGGTTGTGCAGCCTTTCCAGTGGATGGCAGAGGGACCAGTTTGGCAGGGCTAGAGGTGACAGTCCCTCCACTGGAACAAGCCAGGCAAGATAGTGGCCTTGCGGTTCCAATGCACCAGCTTTTCCTGCTGAAACAATCTGCCCAGTGGTGCCCAGAATAAAAATCCTGGTCACACCCACACCTTGCTAAACTCTGCTCCCTTCGTCTGTAACCAGGACAACAACTTAACTTGTAAAAGTGATAAATAGAAAACTTGACTGTGAAAAA
Source organism: Edolisoma coerulescens (assembly GCA_013397115.1). Classification (NCBI taxonomy): domain Eukaryota; kingdom Metazoa; phylum Chordata; class Aves; order Passeriformes; family Campephagidae; genus Edolisoma; species Edolisoma coerulescens. Next base: position 1,581 of record VWZW01005634.1, read on the forward strand.
TATGTAGGTGCCTTTACAACTTACCAGAAAGTAAATGCTTCAGCAGCATATCAACAGTTCTGCTAAAAATCAAAAATAATAATTCCCTGCCTTCAAAGGTAAAGCATCCAATAATAAATAGCCCTACTTTAGTTCTCATTGTTATGGACAGAAGATAATAATATAATCTTTACCAGCTGGTTGCTGCCAAAGAATCTGTGATTTTGACTTGATTGTATTTAGTGTGAATAAAAGGAGGAAAAGTTCAAGTCAAAACACAACATATACATCATGTTTTCAAATTGAAAGTCTGAGGGGTAGACAAAAATGTAAAGATATGTTGGAGAAGAATGCTTAGAATTAAAGATGTAAATGAAAGTTAAGTGATCTATACTTACATAGAATCTATAAGACAGCAAAAAATTCTGATTACACAAGAAGAGCAGGCAACCCTATTTTTTGGACACTAAGCAGAGAAGTGAATACATCACACAAAAAAATTAAAAATATGTTAAGGTGAGTCAATAAAGAAAATTAATTACAATAAATATGAAAGGGAATTTTTTCAGGTCACTGAAAAGTTTAAGACATCAAAAAGAGATTTATGGTTTCTTGACAGAAATAACGAAACAGATAAAAAGATTTTAAAAAGACTGACATAGATCTGTAATGTTTTTTAAAGTACACTGGGAATGAAACATATCATACAAACAGTGGAATTCTATTAGCAAAGAGTTGTGATAAGCCTATTAGTAGACAGGTATCCCAGAAACAGCCAAAATAATTTCTGTTCTCCAATTAAAAATAACAAGGACATTTTTATTATATAAGAATATCCTTTAATGAGGTTAATGAGTACTTTCCAGTCAATTAATAGACATTAAACAACATCTGCCAGTAGGCCTGAGTAACTTTAACCCAAGAGTCATAAAAGACTTAGCAGGTGAGAGCACTCTACTGTTGCATTGTGACACTGATGTTACCTTTTAATAAACTTTGATATATCAGTGAAATTCCAGAAGACTGTGAGAATATTGCTAGGGCAATGTTCAGAAAGGGCAAATGGTTCCACCCAAGTAACTTGAGCCAGTGAGGAAAATAGTTGCTTTGGGAACTAGGTGATAGGGAATTAAAGAAAAGCTCACAAGTGATTAGGGAAATTGATTTTTTCAAGCAGACCTAACTTCTGAAAAAAAAATATTGCTATTAAACTGTTCTCACCTCCACTAACAACCCCAAATGAATAAACAGTAAATGGCTAGTAGGTGGTTGTTAAAAAAAGGAATATAGGGATTAAAAAAAGAAAATAGGGATTTTCTTCTAGAATCTGAAGGGAAAAAGAAATATGCTTGTCAACATTTCCATCAACTAAATTCAGCTCAAAAGTTCCTGGTGACATAATAAACACTGATGAGGAATCAAATAAAGCATTCTGCTTCACTTAGTAAGAGGGGTCTGTTCTGATGTTTTAATACAGATGAAAGTTGCATTGTCTGCAAAATATGGGACCAGACCCTTGCCAGTAGCAACTGAGCAAAAGATCTCAGTGTCATACTGAATTCCAACATTTCTGTGACAAGGAAAAGGTGGTGCTATCCATGCAGCTATAGCATCGTATAGGGTTAAACCATGCAAATATAGTTTAGTTGTGGGGTACTTTTAAAGAAGTTGCAAAGTCAGAACTGGAATAGAAAGGAGCTCTCAAAAATATTTTTATACAAAAGACAATGCTTTAAAGTGAAACGCTTAAAGACTCCATCTGTTCAGTTTATCAAATGACAAATTGAGTGGGGACTCGACTAGAATGCATAACTATCTCCTTGCAAAAAACAGGCTCTTTAATCCAGCAGAGAAAGGCATAGGATGGACCAGTGGCTGCAAACTGAAGTCAAACAGATTAAAATGAGAAATTAGATACCATCTGTTGCCAGGGAGGCTGATCAATCAAATTACCAAGGTAGGCTGTAGGATCTCCGTCTCTGAGACAAAGACTGGGTGACTTTTGGAAGATATGCTTCAGCTAAACACAGGAGTTTAGTTAAAGAGAGGGGCCCTTGAGTTCAGTGCAGAAGAGAGCAGATAGTGGCTTGTGATGCAGAAGGTCACAGCGGTCACAGACTTAAGCTTTGGGAATTTATCAGTCAATAATAGTAAACATACTTGTAATCGCAGTTGCAGTTGCAACTGAGGTAGTAATATAGCTTTTGAATTTTATGTTATATTTGAAATCTGAGGGAGAGACACAGCCCAGGAACCTGGATTATCCTATGGGGAAGAGATGCAAAATTTTGGGCCACAAAAATTATCTATATATTCTTCCGAGGTCCTCCATGACTTCCACTTCAGGACTGGGGTGAGTTTAGGAGGCAGTTGATCTGAAGTACTTTTGTCACATATGATTCCCTGACATCTTATGGTGTGGTGCTACTCCCATAGACCCTGGAAGAGGACCTCACTAGCACTTGAGCCCCTTGTGTTTCTCTTCTTGCAAATATGCCATTTCCATGGAATCTCAGCACCTGCACCTGCACATGGAGGTGGGGGCCTTTGTGCAGCCTCCAGGTGGGCAGATATGACTCCATTGCTTCCTGTCCTTAGTCAACAACTTAATTGACTATGACATTTCATCTGGAAATAAAAAAGGCTTCTTATAAAATATGTGTGGTCAGGCTTGAGATGGAAATTTCTCAAAATTGCACTAGATGTAATCTTGTGTACACCTTTTTCTCTTCAACCTGCGTGTCCCCTTTTGTCTAATTAGCATCCACTATCTAATATTTCTTAAACATATCTTAAACATTTCTAAGTAAACTTTAATTCCATGTATCCTGAAAACAACTGTGAGGAGATTAACCTTTTATAATTACAATTATTATGAATTTGAGTGCACCTCTCCTGTAGCTTCAAGACTGTGGCACAGAAAATATCTTCAATGAGGCTTCTGTAGGAAGAAGTCACCCCAAAGCTGTGGAGTGGACATCGAATCACAGTGGGGTAGACCCCAGTTTTACTCCTCTGCTTCCTTGGAGCATCTTCTCTGTGTTATAGGAGAAGGTCCACACTCTTGTTATCCACTGCAGTTTTCCTCCCTTCTTAACAGGGATGCAGAAACCCCAAGACATCCCCCAACATGCTTAGAACGACAGTTCTGACATTCAATTCTTTGCTCATTTTAGAAGAACTGAGTTGCATATTTTCCTGATCATTCTGTAGCCATTCTAAAAATAGAAACTCATTGCACATAGCTGCAACACAGCACTGTAGATTTTGTCATTTCCAAATGCATATTCTTAGTAGTTGTATCTGCTATTTAAAGGACTCCTAATTACTATGCACATTTATTTGCCTCTGAAAGCATTTTTTTAGCTGAGGTGTGGAAGAAAATATCTTATTAAAAAGAAAATATAATTTTTCTCATGGTTTGAATTTTAAAAATTGTCATGTTAGAGAAAATTTTGTTATTTTAATTGAATTTTTCTATGTCATGCTTAAGGAAAAAGCTCTTGACTGTTCTGTATTCTGTGAATTTTTTTTTAATTGAGCAATTTTTGTGTGTTGAACATTTTCACATTTTGCTCTCTTTTTACATGACTTTGTATTCCTCAACCTCTCCTCCCCACTATAACTGCAAAATCAGCTACACAAAAAATAAACTGAATTGTGAAAGACTTCTGAGAATAAACAAGATAAAACTATGGTGAAATCCATAGTTGGTTGTTTTTTTTTTAAAGCCTTCAAGGCATTAGGATTTTGATTCTTGTTCTCATATTAGTCTTGAGATGTTGGCAATCTTACTGCTCCTAGAATTAATTGCGTACAGTTCACCCCAATAGAATTACTTGCATACTCAAAGTCAAGTAAGTGCAGAAGTGTTTGCAGAACCAGGCTCTTTAATAAGCAGCTAATACACTAAACTGCAAGATGAAAAAATGAGACATCAGCCCTCTGAGAACAGTGTAGATCAGGTCTGTGGCTGCTACTGTGGAACGTGGTCAGACACCAAAATTGCAAATGTCCTTTTCTCTTCAGTTTCCTCCCCCTTCCTCTCAGAAGAAGAGGGGTCCTGACATTATGACATTTCTTTTGTGCTCTAACCACTGTGGTTTCAGACACCTGTAAAATTTCTCAGAGGAGATTATGGGTGGTCTGGTTAATTAGCTTTTCAGTTTGACATCCTGGTACCTCAGCACAATTGCTTTATAAAGGGAAGTCGCAAAAAATTACTCTGTTTGGATAACACCTGGAGGACATCAGCAACACCAAAGTGTTTATAAAATGTACGGTTGTGGGCACACAGAGCAGGAGAGCTTACTCTGAGAGTCTGTACTTCTGATGGGCTGAATGTGCTTTTGGGCACATCTCTCCACAAATATACGTTTAATTTTGGGGATTCTACCCAGGCACTGATCTTTTGTGAGGAAGAGGCTCGATTTACTATGAAGCAGAACAGGAGTGGCTCACATGTCAACCAGTCAGCAAAGGCTTTCCTCCTCATTTCTGCTGTAACTTTTGCAGTTTTCATGATTGTCAGTTTAATGCTTTTGCCTGAAGTATGACATGAAACATCCCTCTTCAGTTATCACACCGAACAACTCCTCTTCATACACTCAATTTCCCCTATGAAGTACCTGATTCTCAAGATCAGTGCAATCTTAATGAGGCATATTTGAAATAAGAAAGTTCATGTATTTTTTAAATCAAGTTTACCGCACTCCCAACAAACAGTTGTTTGCTATGTATTGGTAGGATTTCACACTCTTTTGTATTTCAAAGAAATTATCCAATGTAGAGTTAGTCTTTGGTTAAAATTATGCCATAAATATGCAAGGTGACATCATATAGATGATCTGATGCCACATAAGAGAATCTTACTTTCCACATTGCCTAATTCCTTATTGTATTGTATTCTTATTGTATAATTCTTAGTGACCTGATGTTGTGAACATTTTGCTGGAATCAACATTTTACCTTCTACCTCCCAACATACACAGCTCCTAGGCATGTCATTTATTTGTAGCTGACCTCGCTCTTGTCCCTGGGCTGGGGCAGGGCGTACTGCCTTAAAATGGACTTCAGTAGGGTGGCACAGATATCTACCAGTGGCTAATTTAATTAAGGGTGTTCATCTGGACTCATGGGTTTAACTCAGAATTTCCTTGCATTTACAGATTGACTGTGGAACAACATAATTATACAGATGTGCTTTCATGTCCAAATCAAGGACACAGATGTAATCCTTGACTATGTTGCATAAACCCACACATATTCAATCAGTAAAAATGCACACCTATTTTTATGCTTTTAAAAAACAGTCCTTGCTTAACAAATATGTTTGGTTTTTTTCCATGCCAAATACTTTTCCCATTTTTATAGAACACAGCCTCTAAAAACAGTCCTGTTTTACTCCAGGTACAAAATACAAATTATAATTCTTAACTCCTAAAATTTTAGGTTTTGAATAGATACTGACCTTTCAACAGAACAAAAAGATGTTGGGTATTATTTTCTTCTGTTCATGCTTTGTGCTATGTGTAAGGAATCCTTTGCCAGTATTATCCCTAAGTAATGGATTCTGGGCATGCATACTATAGCGTATTTTGTTAACACATAAAGGGAAATATCCTGGTTTCCAAATCTCATCTTTTGTGCTTTAAAAAATTAGATATGCTTCATAGGGAACAATGATTATGCCTATTGCAAAACTTTCATTACCAGTGAACACTGAAGAAAAACTATTTTTGCATCATGAAAGTTCAAAGCAAAATAAGGAAATTAAATTATTTTCATCAACTCTGTCTATATCTGCTAAATATTTTCTAACCATTCTGAGAGAAAAACAGAAGGCTCACTTGCAATGAATAGAAATAATAATGGTCAGTAGCATGTGTTGCATGTTATTTGAATGGAAAGTAATTATAGCATCTTAAACAAAAGCTGTTTATTCTTGTGTTTCACTGTCTGTAGCAATCCTTGCAATTTATCTGTGAAAAACCGAGAAACTGTACCACCATTAGCATATGAATACTTGACACATCAAATTGGCTGTACAATAACAGAGGGACATTTGCTATTGGTGCATGCACACAGACAAAGCAGCCATTTTGAGGGAGGGAGGAAAAATAATAAAATGAAATGGTGTGGGTGTTTAAACTGTTGTTTGTCTCTCTGGTTTCACATGGCAGTTTTGATCAGGGCAGCAAGGCAGAGTGGCTGGAAATTCCTAAAAAAATAAAACCTGAGCATGCAGGTTAAATATTGATACAAAAATAAGATGTGTTAAATTTGTATTCACACAGTAGTGGATGAGACGATGAAAGAAATGCAAAATACCAGTCCAGAATAAGCAATTTTGTGTGGTCTTTTTATGTGTGTGCCTGGGTGGGGTAGTAGAGAAACAAGGAGGTTGTACAGAAATAAACCATTGCCTATGTACAGTTTTATTTCATGGCAACAGCATGACAGGCCTTGGGTCAGATGTGTGAAACTATTTCTCAAAGAGGCTGCATACATAATTGAGGCACTATGAAGGGTTCTCAGTTGAAGTTGCCAGGCTACATTCATTCCAAAAGCAGAGCCATTTGTTATCAAATTTAAATTAACTCACTCAGCACTGGGTACATAGTTTGAAGCACGGCTTTGTGGACTGTACATGCTGTCTGAGGGAGAAGGAGTGGTGCCTGCTCACCAACTTTAGTGTTATTTTGCAAAGGATGGAAATCTTACCTGTGTTTAGGCCTGAAAAGCAGTAATCTATTACCTAAAAAAAGGTTGATTTCTGAGGTATTTCTTCATGCTTTGTTCTCTCTTAGAAGGCACAGTGATCTTTTTTCTTGGGCTCTTTTCTTTCCCTTTTTTAAAAAAAAAAGAGTAATGATTTCAGCTTTAATTTGGGAAAAAATTGGCAAATCAATATTTGCTGCTGTTTTTTCTGCAAGCACACTCTGGCTGCCTTCGTCAATGTATTTATTTTTTTTCTTTTGCCTTAAATGGAGCTTCAAGAGTTTAAACACATAGATTAGCAACCCAAGATATTTCTATTTTTCAGAGCCATGGCCTGCAACAGCTGAGTATGATCCCATAGCTTTTACTTGCATTAGTAATCCTTATAGGTGTAACTGTAATGTGACTTCTCTCATATTCAAGAGTTACTGATAAGAGAAAAGGTAGCACTAATTGTTACAATTTTTTTATTTACTTTCCTGAGCATCCCAGTGTGCCATGTGCTTTCCAAGAACAGGAAAGATGCCTTTGCCCCTAGGAGCTCATACAGATGTCACATACAAGACATGGGACTTGAGATCCCATCTCTTACGTAGCAAAGGGCAACCAGTAAAAACTAACACCCAGAACCACAAACAGCTGTTCACCATAGCAATCTATTTTCACTAGGCTCATGTCCTACCCCTACTTGCTTTCAGTAAATGCTGTAACAGTTGAGTGCCAATGGCAAATATTTGTGAAAATCAAATTTCATATGCTGGGAAGAAGTCTGCTTGCTAGAAACTTGGTGCTCATCCTCGATGGAGGTGTTGGACAGTTCTGAACTCAGCAATATACCTGTGCTTGAAGGTGAAGGTGCTTTAGCCCAGATCCTTGAGGTATTCTCTAACCCTTACTGAAATCAAACACCTTTGAGCTCCAAAAATAAAAGAACACGTACAGCAGTTTATGACTTCTCCAGCCAAAGACAACTGATGAGTTCAGTGCATGTTTATTGAACATTGATAATGAAGTCATAGAGCAGGGGGGAAAAAAGTGCTAAATAGAGCATTCCTATTTATCTGTGGTTTAACTTCTTGAAACAGAAGCTTAGGGCTTTTAATCTACATCTCTTCATCAACATAAGGTACTGATTTTTTAGAATCAAGTCATGCATTTTGTAGCTGTTGACAAATGAATGAAAATGAATGAAAAGACTGAATTTCATCTTTGTAGTCTCTGAGTTGAGAGGACTTTGTTTCAATAAAGACTTTGACAATACCACCAAACACCGGAGTGTCACAGTAAAATGACCTTTTTCCTAATAAAGGGACAAATTGTGTTTTATTTCTCGTGTATGTAATGATGTCACTCATTTGTTTAAGCAGTTAGCAGGTGACCATATCAAATTGCCTACTACATTAGAGAATGATCCCTTGTGTAATTTACAGATGTTCTCTGAAAAAGAAAAGGAAAAGATAAACTGGTTTAAAAAGTGGTGAGAGTAAAGTTTTGCATCGTAATACCTGCCCTTTGATTTTTCTAATGGAAGATATGTCCATTCCAACCCTGACTATTCTGTGATTCTGTGATATCACATATGCATTCCTAAAGCAGCCTTGAATATTATTCTAAAGCTAAAAAGCATTTGCTTATTAAAAGATCTGTGCAGCTGACAATGCTACAGACCTAGTAAATCCTGCCAAGCACTCTTTGAGTACCTTGTTTATTTACTGGTGGAAGTGATGGACCATGCTTGTATATCCATGACAACACAGCAACAAGCCAGAGCAGGGCCAAGTCTTTTCTTGCTCCAGCAATATAAGATTAAAAGTAAGAGGCTAAATCTTATTAAACAGCAGAAGCTTTTCAAAAGATAAAACAGAGTTTATGGGTCCATACAATTGTTGTTCATACTAATATACCTGTGCTATTTCAATGCTTTCATTCGTTTCTTCCATTGATTGTAAATAATGCTGCATGGTGAACGTACGAGGAAAGATGAAACTTCAGAGTTCATCCTGGAGTTCATCAGTGTCAAGACTGAACTGTTAAAAATGTCTGTCTCAAAGGGTATTAAATTGGATGGTGCTATAATTTTTATTTTTTCTTGGAAGGTGTTACATGTTCTTTTATATTTTTTGTTCTCTTGCCAAATGCTTTGATTAAGGATGTTATATGATGCAGTGGATTAGTACTGTAATTGCCTATTTATATTTATAAATTCATGCAGTCTCTCAGTGTATTTGCATTAGCTGTGATGTTGATACGTTAGACTGATATGATTGAGATGCAGATTATGCGTATGTGGTGGAATTTAGACATAAAAAGAAAATTCAACTCTTTATAAGCCATTTATTTTCTTACCATTACTCTTGATTGCATTACCATTGCCTTGAGAAAGGTTGTTCACTTTTAAGGTTTAGAAAAGCACCTTGAAGAGTTAAATTAAAATAATGCTGTGCAAGAAAATCTATACAATAAAGGAAGAATTTCTTAGCAATAGAAGTAAATTTATCTTCCTCTAACGTCTTGATAAATAACATGGCCAAATTCTAGTGTAGGTTTCTTAGTATTCGTAGTCTTAAATGACCAAAGATTTTGATTTAATGTATCAGATGTCCTCCAAGTATATTGTATTTTCCAGAAACGCTAGAAGTTATGCTAAAATCCAAAGTATAAAATTACTATGTTACCTATACTCTGATCACAGGATAAAGTTTTCTGGTTTAATATTAAGTGTGTTACTTAAATCTGTCAGTTGATTCACTAAAATTAGCGGTGATTTCCTGAAAAAATTAGTAAGCCTTAGCTGAGACCAGCCCATCACTCTATATTTAAAAAATGGGGGTCAGGGTGTGACAGCTCTGGAAAATATACAGAAAACACTGATTAAACTACATGGAGTAGCTGGCTTTCAGAAAAACAGCAAAAAATTAGGGTTTTTTTAAAGTTAATTAAACAATGTGGTTTTTTCTTATTTTCTATCCCATACTGAACACACCATCATTGGCCATGTCTTGAATAAACGAAGTAGCAGTTGTTTTGGTAAACAGCTGCTTCTGAAGGTATCTGCTCCTCAACTAGAAAACAGGCTTTGGTCTTCTGTTGAGTGATTTTTGAACATCACACTTTAGGGTGACGGGAGATTGCTTACACACCTGCTGTTCGGGTGTGTGCCTACATAAATGAAGCTGTGAATTTGGTCGGGGTTTTATTGCTGTCTGCGTTAGCATTTACTCGGTCTGTGAGGTCAGGAAGAGTCTTGTGATAACGGCATCCATCTAAGTGATGATGATTTGCATTTTCAGCTCAAAAAGAAGTGGAAGACAGGACAACTTCTATTTTCAGGCTAACTTAACAATGTGACATCTTTGTTGTTAGAAAAACAATCTTTTTCAGGATTCTGTGTTTGATATTGGTGCCAAATTTCCATCCATTTAATGCACAGACTCCTCTTTGCAATATCCTTCTCTTTTTTCAGGTTACACTTTGCAAACCATTACTTTTCTGCCACCTTCAAATAATTCTAAGATGCTATTGTACAGAAATGTCAGAGAAAACTCCTTACAAAGATGGAAAAATTAAGACCTGGTCAAAGCAGAGAGCTCTGTTGTCCCCATAACACAAAGAGCTAGCAATGGGATCAGTCCCTTTCGGACAGTGTTGGTCATTCTGGTATTAGCATATAAATATTTATACAACAGCACAAATTTCCCACACAAGTAGTTTCACTAATCATTCATTTCTGATGATCCAACCTGACTTGGTTTAAGGGCAACTTGACAATCCTTTTTTATACTGATTGACCAGAATTTAGTCAGATGGAAGATGCTCAGAAATTTATTCAATTTTTACAGTTTTAGAGAGAAGTTTGCCTTTTAGAGGGATTGCAGGGAAGAACATTTTACCTATTGCCACTTAGAGGCAGATAAAGAATATTACAGCCTGTGAGGGATGTAGCTGGAGACAATAAAAATTTGTATCACTCAACATTTTAGTAAGGTCCCCTACTGGAATTTGTTCAGACTATGTAAAATGCAGATTAATCATCTGAGCACACATAGCATTTTGGATTTCCTGGCTCTGCATGCGGAGATGATTTAAAACAGTCAGGAATGGCCAGAAATAGGCTGGCCATAGAGATCATCAACCCTTGGAGGTTTTGCTTCCAGATATTTTTTTCATCTAACCTGAGAAAACGTGTCTCTTGGATGCAGTGGGCTTGGGATTCTGATTTAAAAAGATTGCAGGATTACTTTTCAAGTTGTAGGTAAGACATCTGAACCAGACAGAATTTCCTAACTAAAGAAGCAGCAGGTTTCCAAGAAGTGGCTGTGTTGACATCTGCTTTCTTAGTTTTGTTTTCACTTTAGTAGACATGGTTATCTTTTTCTTATTTGATACGTTGTGCAGTTCCAGTGCCTGGAACATCTGGAAGTCTTCAAGGCTGGATTTGAGGGTGCTTTGAGGAACCTGGTCCTGTGGAAGGTGTCCCTGCCCATGGCAATTGGGGGTGAAACCAGGTGATCTTTCAGGCCCGTTTCAACCCAAACTATTTTGCGACTCCATGGTTAGCATTTTGGAGAATTGTTTCTTTCCTACAGCTGAGCTGGGATATTTGAAAATCTGTTGTGTCATGAATAAATTGCCCAGAATTCTTTTGTGCATGCTACAGATATATTTCTAGTGATGTTTTTCTATAAATAATTAATTGTTTAGCAACTTCTTCTGCAAGATTTGGTGATTCTTTCAGCTATATTTATGCATCCTGAAATCAGATAACCCTAATGTGCTTGCACAATGATAGTAAATGATAGTTTGTAAATATTTGTATACAAGACTAGATTGAAATACAGGCAGGAAACCCATCAGAAAGCAGGCAGCAAATTAGGAGGGAGTGAAATAACTCACCAACTAAAATTTAAAGCTGATGCTTCAAAAACAATTTTTGAAAATGGAACATATTTTAAGAATAAATTAAGAAGACATCCTTATTTTCAACTTATTTCCACTCATAGGCACATAAAAAGATAGAGCAGTTTTAGGAATTACAATACAAATACAGGAATAGGGAAAAGTTGAGTTCATCTGTACATAAAATACAGTAAATATTCTTTGTATTGTCTAAAAGTGAGCTAGGGTAGTGTGAGCAACAAAAATAAATAAATGGGTAATAAACCTTCATTTTTGATTAGTGATGTGAACAAAGTTCAGAAAATAATAATTATGGAAAACCTGTAGGCATAGCCTACAATTCTCACCAAAATATTTCTAATGCTTGTTTCCTCAAAGGATGCCAGCCACCAGGGTGTTTCATGGATAAAAATGATAGAATCATAGAACATGCTGAGTTTGAAGGAACCCATCAGAATCATCAAGTTCAACTCCTGGGCCAGCACAGGACACCCAAAGAATCACACCATGGGCCTGAGAGCATTGTCCAAACACTTGAACTCAGACTGGCTTACTGCTGTGACCACTTCCCTGAGGAGTCTGTTCCAGTGCCCAACCACCCTCTGAGTGAAAAACCTTTTTGTAATATTCAGTCTAAACCTTTCTGACCCAGTTTCATGCCATTTTGTTGAGTCCTGTCACTGGTCTAGAGAGTGCAGAGATCAGTACCTGCCTCTCCATTTTTTCTTATGAGGATGTTGAAGACCCCCAGGGAGGTCTCCAACAAGGTTCATTGTGAGAATTTGTTACTCACTGAAAAATAAAGTTAATAAACAAAATGTGCTAAATGGTGCATAAGATTTTGTTTGATAACATCCCGCTAAATAAAGTGTTTCAAAATGCCTCAGCTGATGTTATGTATTCAAAAGGCAAGGGAATAGAACAAAATTTTTTACCAGTGTCTAGAAGTTAATTTAGCTGGTTTTTGTATGCACATGTGTAACATTTACATGGCAAGAAAATAACAAATAATTTTAAAACTTGGTTTAATACTTGCAATTATGCAGTTGCAGATCTCGAACAAGTATATAATCTCATATTAACAAGGAAAAACGTAAAACGGTGATTTTTCAGGTTACACTTTTTTGTGGAATGATGTAACTGAATCTGCTAGACAGAGTCAGGGATCCGCTTTCAAGGATGCAGGATATCCATGTAAGTTTCACATGAATAAAGTCAAACCAAACCAAAATAAAAAATACAAAAATACAAAACTAGGTTTCAGTCTTTCAAGAAGTTTCATAAGGACTAAAAGGATCTGTATAATGTAAACTACGTGCAATTTTAAATTTCTTTTTTTTCTTACAGTTTTTTCTAAAATTTCTGCTCTGTTCATTTTCTTGTTTTGATCACATAATACACAGAATTTCAAGAAAAGCAATTTTTAAATTCATAAGTAATATTTTTTCTTTTTTTCAACAGATATTTTTGTTATGCTAAGATTACATTTTGTAGTGAAAGATACAAGAAAAATTTCAAGGTGTTTTGTTATGTTTTTAATTGGTCTGATGGTTTTACAGAACCATCTGGTGCAAACAGATAAGGATGTAACTAAGACAATTAGGACATAGGGGTTTTTAGTTAATTTGAACATACTAATTGTATTACTTAAAAGTGATAGGACAAAGTGTTTGAATTTAATTGCCTACCAATGTGCAGCTAAAACTGTCCTAGGTCGTTTTTCACCAATGTAGTTTTAAAATGAGCAGATTCCTGACATTCCCAGTGCAGTTGCAGAACATATTAATCAATTAGTATTGATATTGTTTGACTGTGTGATCTATTTACTATATTCTCATGAGAAAAATTAATTTGACCTAGGCCTCTTATGAGATTCCATGTGGTTTTAATCAGTTTAATTAATATGTATACTTTCACCAAGAAGCCAACTTTAAAACTCTAATTGTTTTATTTACATGTTTTCTGAATGTATTCTGAATACTAGCCCAAGTCACACTATTTTACAATAGTAAGTCCAAAGTATAGTGAATTATAAATCTTGAAGAATTAAAACTTGCTGATTAACTTCTAAAGAATCAATACATCACCTGGGGACTGCGAGATCCAACATTGCCCCGACAAGAAACTCAGTGAAGAAGTTAATGATGTTGGTGTATATAAACATGCAAGCACGCTTCTGTTCTTACAGCTGTGATTTGGTCGAAGGTCAGTGGAGCTTTTCTTGATTCACTTCTCTCTGACACAAGGCTTCATAGTTACATGACATGAAGATGTTATTTGCATTAGTCTGAAAATAAATATTTAATAAAACATGAAATGTATACAAATTTGTCACTAAGGCTCACAACTTGAAGGTTACTGAGATCCCTGGACTGTCCTTATGTCCCATATGTGTGAAACATGTATGAAAATATTATTTATACATGTTCTGGTCAAACACCTCATATGATATGTCTATTTAAAGTTGTGGGTTTGCTCTACACCTGAACATAGGAGTAACTTACAGCTACATTTTTTTTCTATACAATGCTCTCAAATGTAATCATCTCATTTCATTTTTCGTGGGGGAGATGGAGTTTAGAACCAATGATGCACACTTGGCAGGAGGCCAAAACAGATCAGCATCAACGTCTAGAAGAAAATGCCAAATACAAGAAAATAACAGTGACTTAATATGATTAAATATCAATAAATTGGTTAAGGGCAATGAAACAAAATCCTTGATCTTCTCTTCTTAAAAATTTAAATTATTTATAATATATTTATAACTGTTGTAGATCCTTCTGACTAGGTCTATCCATCACAATCGGGATGGAGAAACAGCTCTTTCTGCATATTATAGAGCAAAGTGTTGAGTAGGGCTTGTGACAGAGGACAGAGGATAATAAAGACCTACAGACCCTGCTCAAGAGCCTGTTCCTGCCATTGTCTACAAATTCTTTTGTGTCTTTACTGAAACAACAGGTACCATGTCATGCTCTAATACGCACTGGGATGCAGCAATCCCATCAATCCACATCTCCAAAGTGGTTTTGGGTCCCAGCATGCAAAGCTTGACCTTGAGCTATGCCTTGCAGAGCTGGCACCAAACAATGTGAATTGTCTTCTTACACCTTGTATGGAGAGGCCCTGGTGGTACTCCACCTCTTCCTTACTCTCACACATTTAGGTGTTTCATATGAAGGAGTCACAGTAGCTAAGGTTTGCCTTCACCTCTGACACAACTTCCTGTCTGAGCTCTTCCTTCTTCCTCATCTATTGGCCAGCCTGCAGCCACTCCCTTCCCAGCCCAGCAAATCTGAACTACTTTACACAGTAAAAGCATTACTACTTAACAGAGTACAGATGCTGTGGGCTGAGGGATGTCTCCTACCCTGGGGCATCAGGTGGTTAAGTTCTGTCCTGAATGGCTGCAGGAAGGAATAAAGCTCAGAGAGATAAAGGTATGACATACAGCTGTGTTTCTTATGCTCCCATTGAATTACCAAAGACAACACAGTAAAGAACAGGTAGGAGATACCTCTGACTACACTGGTTTTTGTGTCGTGTCCACACCCTGTCCTGTCCAGACAATGCTTTCTTAAAGATCTCATGAGATGGGCAAAGGTGAGAAAGCCCAAGGGGCTGCAGACCATAGAATATTTTGGAAGGGACCTTTAAAGGTCATCTAGTCCAACTCCCCTGAAATGAGCAGGGACATCTTCAAGTTGATTAGGTTGCTCAAACCCCCATCCAAACTGACCTTGAATGTTTCCAGGGATGGGGCACCTAGCAGATCTCTTGGCAATGTGCCAGGGCTCCACCACTCCCATCATATAAAAAATTTCTTCATTATGTCTAGTGCAAGACTTCTCTTTTTATAACTTAAAACCATTTCCCCATCCTATCACTACAGGCCCCACTAAAAAGCCTGTCCACGTGTTTCTTTTAAGCCCTCTTTAAGTATTAAAACATAAAAGTCTACTGTGCTGCAGTAGACTCTGTTGAGAACAGACAAGGTGAGTACCTACAAGGCTTAATGAGACACACCAAATTTTATATGTTCCCTTGCTTTTGCATTTTAAGACATCTTACCTAATGTGTTTCTCAATTGGTTACTCATAAAGGGATGACATCAGTACTGGTATGGTATCAATATTGTGAAGAACATTTGAGTGTGATATACTTTATCTTCAAATGTAGAATAAAATGTAAAGAATTATGTATATTGAGTTAACAAAATTATCCCCTAAAGATAAGAGAGCTTCCATTTGGCTCATCTGATGTTTAAATTAAAGGAGCAGGCATTTATTTTCACACATCTGCTCCTTTATCTTATCACCTTCATCATTATCATCATCATTGCTTTACATGAACATAATTACTCTTCATGTAATGTATAGATTTAGATACAACCTATAATGGCATTTTAACATTTGCTGGGAAGTAAATGTTTATTTTCCATAGCCTGGTAAAAATGACGCTTGCAAGTAAGCATAAGTCTGTGTAAGAATGGGAACTGTTATTTTAGAGGAGGCCGGTGTTAGAAAGTCAAACTGTTGTCAATTTGCCATAGAATTAAACTTTAAAACAATCAGGTCTTAGCTGGTTCTGTTTTGTAATGAGCGAGGAGGCTATGCTGGGCTCACTGACATTTTCACATACCCAACTTTGTTGATTTCTCACTTCAGATGTAAATCACACAAAGATTGTGGCTCCTGGCATGAAGATAAACTTAAAACGTTTTTGGCTCAATTTTGTTTTCAAGGTTTTTTTACTAAAAGTGCACTACGACAGTCCTTAAAGAAGAAATACATTCTGCTGTCCAAGTGAGACCAGCTAGACAATTCCAAGTCAAATCCTATACTGTCTACCTGTTCTCTGTTCTTCACTGAAGCTATGTAAAGCTACTCAGAAAGCCATCCCGTTTGGGGCCATGCATTTTATTTTCTTTCCCTCCTAAAGCAAAAAAGCACAAGATGCTAAAGGTAGTATAAACCTGCCTCACAGCTGTGTAAGGTAGGCAGAGAGAACATTTTCAATTAAAATCCTGCTAGATGTTTACGAAAAGTTAGAAAAAGTAAATCACATCACAGCATGGTGTGAAATAATGGAAGATCAAGAGAGAACAAGTTCTGATTTCTCTTTCACTCTCTGGATTAGAATGTTCTCCTTGCCTCCTTTTCCTGTTGGATTGATGGGTGTGATGTATAATGTTGGGCAGTCAGGAAGGACTGGTCCTGTGTTAGGAAGCCAGAATAGTCTCAAAGCAATTCCAAGAAGAATTCAATTTTAACTGGACTTGAAAATAACAACAGTTATCCCCCTGAACTTTCAGCAGGCTGTAACACATACAACATTAAGAAGGTTCCACTAATACTGAGGTATACCTGCTCCACGGAGCATCCTCAGAGAGAAATATCCCCCTAGGGCTATGAGGTGTGCTGCCTGCAGACCTGAGCACTGGCTACATCCTGCTACAGAGATGCTAAGTATCCAAATTGATGTCGTTGATCTGTGCTGAAAATTGCATAATATTCTACAATGGCAGTGAAAGAGGGTATTAATTCTGCAAAAGCTACTACATAATTTCATATAGACACTTTCCACTCTGAAATATATTTGAATTAAATTAATTTCTGAATACAAAATTAACTGGAACATTGAATGGATGGCACTAGGGTGAGAGTTTTGCATTCTGAATTCTCCTCTTTTTGCTAAAAAAAAAAAACCAATGAAAACATAATTTACTTCCACCCTCTTTAGTGCACGTTTTTTTAAGTATCTATAAGTGACTGTGTATGAAAAAAATGTGATTACCACAATCATTACATAATGTTTTACACATCTTAAACCAAATTCTTTTTCCTTTGCTTCTCTTAATATCTGAAGAGGAAAAGTGAATGGAGAATGGCAACACTTTAGTCATGAATTATTTTGTTTGACTTGTCTGGAGAGAAGTAGTTTATGCTATTTGCATTGAAATAAAGAGTTAATGCCAACTTGGGTGGGTTTTTGTTCGCTTTATTTTGTTTTGCAGGTGACGTATTTTAGCTGCATTCCATAAAAGCATTTAAGATGGATTACTGATTACTGAGAAATTCATCTACAATTCCAGATGCCTTGGAAACAACATATGCTAGCAAACAAAAAGAAAACTTGGCATCCATCTGCATCGTGGAATATTCTGAAGGCAATAATAGTGGGGAAACTGTATAGTCAAATGTGCAGTTTGCACTGTTTTGGAGACAGGGACAATTCTGCTTTTGGACAGCACGTGGCATAAAAATCTTTGAGAGAATGTACCACCAGAATGTAAAAATCTGATCCTCAGTGTCTTTTACATGGTCCTTTTCATTATTTACCTATTGCACCATACACTGGAAATGCAGTTCTTCTACTAGATTTCTACTCACTTTCTTGCTTGCTTTCAGCACCATGGACCCTAACAGACAAGTAAGTTAATGACATTTTTTCATTTAAACATATATACTTCACAAGTAGGCTATTTATAGTCAGTCATAATTTTGCAATGCAAATCAACAAGCAAAAGCTATGATTAGTACCTAAAGCATGATTTTTTTTCTATTTCATAATATTTAAAAATTATATCTTAAACTTAAAAACCAGCTTGTTTCTATGAAATGTGGCTATGTATACTTCACTCTTTCAAGTTTCTTAGAGAACTATCTATCTTCATTTTCCTATTAAATTACTGTTGTTTCAAAATCTTTTGCTTTCTCTCTTTTTCTTGTGCTCGGCAGTATATTAAAGAAAAAGTAAAATTCAGTGAAAAAACCCTTAAACCTGTTTCAACTCTCTTGTACTTTTATTACTATTTTGCATTCATCTTATAGAGTTTAGTCTTTTAGAAATCCTGTAGATCTTTTGCAGACAAAATCTTTGTTGATATTGCTTGAAACTATTATCTAATGGAGTTTTGAGATTAGTTTTGTGTGTAACACAGCTCCTGATCATTTTTCATGTCATGTTCTTCTGTCTACTCAGAACACTTTTTCCACCAATACAACTTAACTTTTCATGTAATTAATGTGTATGTTTTTCCCGATTTTCTAATAAAATAAACAGTTCACCTTGCTTCAATGGATCTCTGCAGTTGGATTTCTGGTAAAAATATTAAATTATTTTAAATTGCCATTTCTAAACCTTTCAGGAAGTCAAGCTGATGAAAAGGCTCCTCTTTTTGATCTTGATCGCTTTTAATCTGGATATTATGGTGACAGCTAAAGTCTAAGAGTCTGTGCAGCACCATCCTATAGCAATAGAAAAGTTAAAACAGCACAGCACTACTTCATTTTCAAGAAAGATTTTTAAACATTTGGAGCCACACGATATATTACCATATTATGTTCATCACAGCTTTGAGAGCTGTGAATTTACTTCAGTGTATCACAGCTGTTCTGGAAAGAGTGCTTAAACCTGCTTGGTGGCAACGGTGGAATACGAGGTATCTCTGGCATCGCTTCTTTGCAGCCAGGGCAGAGCTGAACTGCTCAGTGATCATTTCAGAGAGGAGTGAAGCAGCTTAGACTTTCAGTGGATACCAATCCTGACAGCTTTGCTTCTTTCCCTAAATTAATGGAGTGGAGTTAGCAGTTGGTGCATTCAGCTGCAGGTCCAGCTACATTTCTCTACAAGGGAGGGTTGATATCAGACAAATTCCAGGTAATCACCCAGAAAAGTGGAAAATCTGCCTATGGACAACCATCCTACTCTCCATTATGTCCTAGTCTTTTCCCTGACTTCCAAACACTTGAGCTAATGCCAACACAGCGCTGAACAAGGAAACACCTGTGCTGGCTGAAGGGCTGCTGAGTCTTGCTTCCACTTTAGAAGAGAGAAAATCAAGGACTGGACTGCAACTGTAATACATAATCTCTTAAGAGCATCTTACATGGGAACTCATTTAACCCTGCTCACTTGTGAATAATTAATGGCATATGTAAATCTGGCTTCAGATTTGTAATGAATATAGCACAGTAGAAAGCAAAAAGGCAAAAAGCATAAAATTTGGACACTGAGTGTATCACATACATACTTGAGGGAAAAATTAGTCCCACTTTACTTAACAGAAAGCAAAAAGAGAAATGTGTATGGATTTAAAACATCCTAGGAGGGTGAAGGCAATGTCAGCAATATCAAACAATGTGAAATCATTTAACCAGAGAGCTTGCTTCTGTTTGATGACATTCTACCATACGAGCAACGCAAAACCATACATTTTTATGTTTCCCTTTTCACTGTTATTTTCATCTATATCCCATTGGGTTGAAGAGTTAATAAAATTCCACTCCTACAAGTGGTCATTTCACAACTAAATGCAGCAGTTTGAAGTGGGAAATATAACAAGCACTAAGAAGATGTTTAATGAGGTGACAGTCTGGATGAGCTCTTTGAAGAGTACATTTGCAAAATTGTTTGATTGCTTAGATCATGCAGGAAACTATAAACCAAGGTAACATTAGCACTGATTCTCACAGTTGCATTTGGATCATAAGAAGTCACTATTCCAACTGGAATTACAAATAAATCTGATACTGAATTACCTAATATATGGAAATGTTCCTGTGCAATTTGCATAGTAAAAGGCTGAGAAAAATGGTGCTTCCTTCAGCCTAAACATAAATAATGTGAGACTTGAATCTGCCTATTCATATTAAAACAATTGCAGTGAGTTAAGACTGATGACAACATCATGTTTAAACAGCACAGAGCTGCAATTTAACCATGTATCCCACCACTTGGTTCCTTACATTTTTGCCTTCTGACAGCAACATAGAAGAGTTTACTTATTAACTGTCAATATGCCAATATTCCAACTGTCAATGTTGATTTTATTTAAAAGAAGAAAGTTGGCATAAGTGGCTTTGCATGTCAATGTGTGGACTCCAATGCTTACCACTGTTCAATGTTTATCTCAGCTCCTAAATCTCAGCATGCAACATACAGAATTTAATCTTGGGCACTATTATTATTGAAAGAGCAAGAAATTGGAAGACATTGGAATTGACTGTGCTGCTGGAAGGAGTTTGATTTTGTGTCAATCTCTTTGCCATAAAGAGGTATCAATCAGAGATCCTAAATAAAAATGATATGCTAATTCATTATTATTGTTAACGACAATACAATTATCTCCATCACAATACAATCATCTCCAATACAATTTTTTAATTGTTTCTTGGGAGTCTGCTACATTTGCCACCATGATGATAAAAAAATATAAGCTCTGTTTTTCCTACAGCTCTCACAGTGCTTCATGGATGCTATACCTTGAACTCAATACAGAGAGTCATCAGGATGAGTAATGGAGGGAGGCAAATTCATTAGAGGGAAGAAGGCAGAAACATGAACAAACTTTAAAGAGGACAATCAAAAAAAGCAGCTTCTGTGATTTCCACTTCCCCTCCCTCCCCATTTCTGTTTCGGTTTTGAAAGCTTAAGATCTCTCTTGTAACTCAATTCCATCTCGTGCTGGATCCTGCAGTAAGCTCACAGCATCTACTCTGCTTTGAAGGTTTTGTTAAAGAAATGGCAAATGTTGATATTTGAACTGGATAGGAGTCACCAATGCCTGTCCTCCTTGACTCCTCCAAGATCGCAGACAAATTGTTTCAGCCAACTGCCTAGTACCTCAAAGGTGAAATTCATCAACCTTGGTGACTTTAAAAACAAGTAGAGTCATAGAATGGTTTGGGCTGGAAGCTTAAAGATCCTCTAGTGCCAAACCCCCTGCCCTGGTGTCCTTCCACTGGACCAGACGGCACAAGTCCCTGTTCAGACTGGCCTTGAACACTCACATGGATGGGACAGCTTCTCTGGTCAAACTGTTCCAGTGCCTCACAATCCTTACAGTAAAGNATCAGTCGTCACATCACAATATCTAATCTAAATCAGTTTGGTGCCATTTCCCCTTGTCCTATCACTCCACAACCTTTTCAAAACTCCCTCTCCCTCTCTCTTGTAGCCCCTTTAGGTACTGGAAGGGGCTCTAAGGTCTCCCCAAAGCTTTTTCCAGGCTGAATAACAACATTCTCAGCCTATTGTCACAGGAGAGGTAAATTAATCTAAATCTTCCCTAACTTCCTCTTTTCCTACAGCAGGTGGAATAACTATGATAACTAATTTCAGTCAAGTAATGACTGAAAAACAAATTACACTCTTCTGCTGGAATGTTGTTAGTGCATCTTTTAATCCCCTGAGCAGTAAAACAACTCTTCCCTTTGTTATCTGCCTCCATACAACTATACTTACAGAACACTTTCTAGACACCGTTTATCATTTTGTCCTTGGTGACATCTGAATTTACTTTGTGCCTCAAGGACATGACAACAGATTCTAGTGAGTCATATCCAAGGTCCATCTGGCCTATTTTCCTATCTCCAGCCAAGGTCAATAGCAGATACTTAGGAAACAGTGTAAAAACTGGGCAAGTGTATTTTAACTTTTTATCATCATCTTGTGGCTGAGGAACACCCTGAACAAAAGGTTGCATTCTTGCATATAATAGACCTCCAATGAATTTTCTTCATAATTGAAAGGTATTTTTAACTAACACAACTTTTCTCATTATAGCAAAGCACAGACTGTGAGAAATAATCTCTAGTCTCCTGCTGTCCATGAATCTATCCAATGTATTCTTACTAAATTATCAGTTTTCTCTTTCTGGTACTTGATTGTCCTGAGTTTTGTCAATTTGCACTTCTCTGAAATGTGCCAGCTCCTATGCTTTCTTTACGCCTTTGAGTAGCAGAGGTAACCCAGCTTAAGCTTCCTTTGGGATGTTGACAATATAAGACTTCATGTGCTCTCTTGCGAAAGGTTTGAGTTTGATGAGGCATCATCTTCTGTCTCTCCTTCCTCTTCTCCCAAAGACCTGATGAAAAAGGAAAGCTGGGAAAATCAACAGTATTTATAATTTGCAATTCAGCACTGAAACAATACCCTTTATTTGCCTTTGACAGTTACCTCCATGTAGAGCAGATGACACTTGTTTTGCAATCAGAGTGAGAGGGTTTTGCACTCAGATTGCATTTTTAAAATCACTGATGAAGCCACAGGACAAGAGACCAGTAATTCGTGCAAATGAGGGCAGTGGGTGCAGAACAGAGATACCTTGAATAAACTTAGATATACCAGCACAGGGTTTGACACCAGTGAGGTCAACAGAGATTATTTACCCAATGAAGAAAGAAATTATTCCATATTTAACTCCATGATGCCATAAGAAGACACCAATGAGCAGCAAGCCAGTAGTATAACACAGTGAGCAGGGGCTGAAGTGAAGCCATGTTCGGGGTGGGGCAGATCCAGCTGTATCCATCACCCTAAGTTCTTTCATAAGGGACATTTGTAGATAACTTTTCTCTCATTGTATTTCCCTGAACAACCAGTAAAACAAAATAGAAATAAATAAATGGAAAGGATCATATTGTCTTATAATTGATTCTAAAACCTCACCAGAAATAAGCAAACAAACCCCAAAAGAGCATGTCTTTTCTTCATTGATGCAAATCATGTATTCTCTGCATTAACTTTTCCCTTTCTATTATTCACTGCAGCTGAGTAGACTGCTTGCTGGTGACACAAATATCTTCAAGCAGATAAAAGCCACTTAGCTACACACTATATACTTTGGAAGGGAAAATGAAGGAAATTCCAGTAATGCTTTATAGACAGAGGTTGGGGTCCTATAGTTATTATTTTAAGGAAGAGAGTTACCTGCTATGCTCTGTATTACATCCCCCCACATCTGTGTACATGTAGGCATTACTAAATGACAAGTTTATACACAAGTGCATGCGTGCTAGCAAAAGCATGTGTGTGCACTTACATATATTCTTATATCAATTCAGTTTTTTATAATTGGAAATGAAGAAATTATGCACCTTTTTTTTAATTTCAGGGTCTGAGTAATGTCCCTCCATGTGCACATTTGTAGACATAGTTAATGGAGTTTAGCCACTCTTACACTGGGATAAATCTGTGCTAATTTGGATGGCCTAAGAGTTAGGCATTATCAGTTACAGAGAGAGACAACTCCAGAAGACAAAGTTCAAGGAGGTGGAATCATTTATCACTGGAGTGCTACATAGCCAACTTAATAGCTTGCTTAAATTGGATGTCTCACTTCAAGATAGTTAAAATAAGAGCAAACAAATCTTTTTTTGACAACTATTTGCTGTTAGTCAGCTCTGGAAGATCACCTGAGTATGCAAATAACTGGATGAAAAAAATGACAATGCAGGGTGATACAACTTGTACTCTGGCAAAAAACAGAGAGAAATCCAGGCAGAGATAGAATTCCAGTCTCCTTTAATATGCAAAGTTGCATGCAATGCATGCAATTCCAGCTTTTCTTTGCATGCAGCTGTTGCCACATCCATATTTAGGCAAGAGAGCAAAGAGGTTTGCAGGAAAGAATACCACTTATGGCTTAAATGGGCATAAACGCTAACCAGCACAAATGACTAGAGGTGTTAAACTGTACCCATTGCTGCTTGGAATCTTCAGACTTTTAGACTTTACAGAAGAAGAAGGAAAAGTGTGGAGCTGTTGAAATATTATCAAATATTTTTCTCCATCAAGAGACACTTCATTGACAAAGTATTTGAATGTTCTTAAACAAATGACAGTGCTAAAATAATAACTCTTAAATATATTCAGAACCACATTAGATGAAGAAATAAATAAAATGTACAATTTAAAGAAATACATCCCTCTCAACACTCAATTTCAATGATGCCCAAAACCACATGATCTTTTACCTCATTATTTTATGCTCTTTCACATGATTGAATCAAGCAAACACCCAAGATTTCCTTTCCAAATGGTCAGAAAGCAAATGTTATTCTGCTGTGAAGAAAAACCAGTCCTGCACATCAACAATATGACCCTTTGTTACACTGATCAAGAAAGCTTCAATTCCAAAGCTGTTGATCCATTAATTTTTATAAATACTGCATATACAAAACAAAAACAACCAGGCTATCACCTTAACAATGAACTTTCAAGAGACACATTATTTAAAGTATCTCACCTATGGAAGAGGATTCTGTGGTTACAATAATTTATACTGCTACATAGAAATTAACAAAATATCTCTTCTTTATCTAAATATTTAAACTGTGTACAACAGAGTGGGATTACCCTTAATGAATTTTCTTCCTTAGGGAAGAACAGAATTTTGTCTAGTGTGTTCACAGTCATTTCTGAAAATCAACAAATGAAACAAAGTGCAAATCTGATTTGCACAAAACCAACAGAATTACAGCTTTATTCATCTTTGGAAGTTATTGCCTGAGTGATGCTGCAATGTTTATGCAGTTGAAGTCATGCTCCACAGCCTTTCCAAAAACATAACATAAAAGATGGCAGGAAATAAATATACTCATTTCACACAGCTGTGTATATATCTTCAATCTTTACCTGAATATTAATTCTTATTTGTAGGATTTATCTTGAAAAGCATCATTTGAGGCTTTTTTTTTTTAATTGCTGGAAACAAACAAATGGGAAATGCTTTAGCTGTACATGCTGTATCTCTTACTCCTCTGTGGAGAGTGGCCAAAGGAATTGTGAACACATAAAACAGCTGTGCCCTATTAGCACTCTGCCAGATGGATGCAAGCCAGTCACTTTGAACAAATGCCCACACCCTTGATTCTTTACAGCAGAGTCTCATGGGCCCATTTTATGAGCAGATGTGTTATTGTAATCACACATAACGCAGCCATTCAAGGAAAAAGGAAAAAATTAAACAATCCCAGAAAGATTATTTCTTAATTGGAGTGGACTAGCAACATCCACTTCCATGTGGAATATAATGAAAATGGTTTACGTGGCTCTAAGGAAGTGTTTGAGTGATGTCTTTCCAGAGTGATTTGCCCAGGCACAGTGGTAGAAGAGACAATTTTGATGACGGTAAATTGCAGTCTCAAAAGCTCCAAAGTCTGTGATGGACTGTGATGGTCTCCCTTCTGGACACAAGCTGGAGCTCAGGGAGATGAATCCCTCTTTGGAACACTTTGCAGCCACGTTGGGGAGTCAAGTACAGCCAGTCACCCCAGAGAGGCTCTTCAGCGGTGCCAGACATCTGCAGCAAGGGAGGAGCCAGTCATCCTAGGCTGTCCTCATCATTAATAGGCACTTTCAGAGTGTGAGTCATAAAATAGTCATGGCCTATTTTAGATGCCTACCTTTGCATAAGAATTATTGCCAAGAATAATGCCTGTGTTTGGCAAAATGATCCCCATCCCTGGTTTCCCTTTGCTGACATCTGATGGGCTGCAGATTTAAAAGCCATTTATGGAGTTCCTCTTTTTCCAATATGATTAAATGTTTTACTCTTTAATGATTGTCAGTTGCTTAACAGTTGTGGTTTGGGCTCTGATGTTGGCAATTTAGCTGCAGATTCCAGTGGAGCTCTTGCGTCAAAAACCCAACTCTCTTCCCTTAAAGTAACTGAGTGCTTGAATGCCTTTAATCCAGCTAGAGATATCAACTTTCACAAGAGCATCAGTCAAATGTTCTTGTGGATTTAAAATGGAAAATTGGACTATCTTTGTTCTTAACGCATGTTAAAAATCATGCATATACTTGTTACTTTGAGTACATGCCAGACAATTTCATGTATCTATTTTGGTTTTATAGTAACCTATAGTATTTCATAAGAGAAGAGGAAAAAGTATGGGGATTAGCTGTTAATTCTCAAGTACTCATACACTGCCCCATCAGTTAAAATGACCCTTAAAAAAGGCCAAGTAGTCAAAACCAAGAAATAAATTTATTACTTAATTTCAAATTTTATTGATGCTTGCTGATTTTCATTTTGCTGGTGGAACACCTTTCCCTGGCCAATTTGTGCTTCACATGAGAAAACGTTTTTCCCTTGTTCTCTGATAACACAGGAAATATATTTATGAAAATGAAAAAAAGCTGGTTCAATCAATTCAAACAAGGAAGCCGAGAATGTATTTTGGAGATGTACATAAACACAATTTGAAGAGGTAACAGGGAATTAAACACAATGTATTTGCACAAGCATTTGTAAAAACAGCTCACAAACTTCACAGAATGCTTTATTCCTATTATGTCAATTACACAATTGGTTTGTCACTTGGTATCTTACTCAGTCTAGAAATCTTCTTGCTAGACAAGAAATACATTCCATTTTCCATCATCCTTTACATTAACCACATCTCCTGCTGTTGGCTACTAAAACCTAAAGATTCTCTAGAACATTTATTTTTTTTCTTCTACACTACAACACATTAAAATTAAAAGCCTTGCTGGGGAAGTCAATGAGCCTGTTGACAGAAGAACCATGAGGGTCCCCTGGAGGGAAGGACCCTGAGTGGCACTCCATGTTAGGGTGACCAAAAAGGCCTCCCCCAGGATGCTTTGCTTCTTTATGTTAATATACCCCAGTTCTGCCTTCCTGGTTGGCCCCCGTGGTTCTCCCAGCCCCGTTCCCCCCATTGGCCCTTGCCCTCACCCCTCCCCCAGGGTTTCCCTTTGGCTCCCACACCCTAGACCTGCCTGTGTACCGCCCCCATGCCCTCAGATTATTGGTCCCTGATGCTCTCTCCCCGCCCCTACTGGCCTCGTATATAAACCTGGACCCGCGCGCGTGCGTGCGCTCTCTCTCTCTGTCTCTCCTGAAGACCCTTCCTGCCTCTTTGCCATCGACCTGTTTTTAAGCTGTCTGGTGTGTGCAATTGTGTGTGTGGCCCTCCGAGTGGCTTTGTACTGGAGACGTTTCTGGAAGGTTGCAGCACCTACCATCCGCCCGCCACAACACCTTGCACCTTATACTACTTGATGAGCTTTACAGAAATTGTCGTAATTGTTTGTGGGGTTTTTAATGACTTGATTCTTGTAAAATACCTTTGTTAGAGGAAGATCAAAGCAAACCAGAGATGTCTGCTAGAAGACAATAACTCAGGTAAACACATTGAATATATAAAACAAGACAAACAACAACAACAGTAACAACAAAAACCCACTAGAAACCCCAGTAACAGCCTTTTCTCACCCGTCCAGCAATTTTCCCTTTGGTGTAGTTATAACCCCAGCTGGCAGGGGGCCTTTTGGCTCGTGATAAGGCAGAGAGGCTGCAGTGACTCTTGCAGTTGGCAAAGGGCACTAGCAGGCCCCAGTGAGGCAGAGAAGGTACAATGACTCCCTCCCAGCTGCAGGTGCACTCTGACATGAGCTCAGCAACTTCTCCAGATGGTAGTGGAGTCTCGTGCAAAGGGAAGAGGGGAAGTGGCTCCTTCTCTAAACTCATGAGCAGCAATCAGTCTCTGCAGCACCCCCCGGCAGCAGGCAGCAATGGACCTCAGTGTCATCTGCCAGCAGCTAGCAGAAATGGTGATAGCAGACAGATCCAATCCGCAGCAGTTGATCTCGGTACCACCCACTGGCAGCCAGCAGAAACGGTGAATCTCCTTGAATAGTTGCAGAATTATGACCCCGGTGGAATGGAGTTTCTGTTGGTAAGCAAATCACGTGTTTTCAAAGAAAGGAGGATTACAATGTGCAGGATCAGTACAATCACACATTTGAAATAACAGCATGTTGAAGTACAGAGATGAACCTAAAAATGAGAATTGTGAAAAAGGTTTGGCTGTCATATAGCTGCCTGAGAAGAGAGGTCATGAGACCACTCTCAATGATATTTCAAGAGTCTTGGTAATCTGGAGAGTTCCCTGTTAACCAGAAGCTGGCAAGTTCTTGCCCCTTTAAGAAGAGCAAGAAAGATGACTGGTTACTACAGGCCTGTCAGTCTCCCTTCAGTGACTGTTAAAATTATGGAGAAGATTATTCTGGAAGTTACTGAAAAGAACCTGAAAGTCAAAGCAGGCACTGGTCACAGCCATCACAGGTTCATGAGGGGAATGTCCTGCCTGACAAATTTAATTTCCTTTTAAGACAAGGTTCGCCACCCAGCTGACCAAGGGAAGCCAAGACATTAAATCTTTCTGGATTTCACTAAAGCTTTCAATACTGTCTCTTACAGTATCCTTCTGGATTAAATGTTCAGCACAAAGCTAGAAAAACACATCATTGGATGGCTGAACAACTGGTTCAAAGGGTTATAGTGAATGGGGTGACGTCCAACTGCTGACCTGTCACTAGTGGGATTCTGCAGGGCTCCATCCTCTGCCCTGTTCTCTTCAACATCTTCATAAATTACTTGGATGCAGCATTTGAAGGTACTATGTTTGCTGACAACACTGAGTCAACTAAGATGTTGACTCCATCAAAGGCAGAGTCCATGCAAAGAGAGGGGCAAGTGGAAAAGCCAAACTCAGAAACATCGTCAGTGTGCACTGTCAGGTGACAGAGACCAAGAGCTGTCCCAATGGGAAGATGACAGAGACCAAGAGCTGTCCCAGTAGAACTTGGAACACATCACTACCTACACCATCTGTGTCGAGTCTTTGTACACAGAGCTCTTTCAGAGCCCTCACACTTCTCCTTAGCAGAGTTCCAGTTATCCCAGCAACATGGGTGGCAGGAGAGGCAGACAGTGACCTACACAGCACGTCCCCTGCGCCGGTGGGTCCCACAGATGCTCTCCCCACCAACGGCCCTCCCTCTTCAGGAGGGCATTCAGAGCTCTGCACAGGGCATCCTGGTCCCACGGTGTCTCAGTTTTGGAGACAAATTTCAGGAGAAAATGCTTCAGAATGAGCATTTCTTCTAAAGGGAAAGGACTTCAATAATTCCCTTTCCTTCTGCCAATGAGAGAAATGGATACCAGGGGATGAAAGTNGAGGGTCTTCTCCTCACACTAGGCAAAGTTGGTGGAGTTTCATGTCCCTTCCTTCACTGGCTGCGTCTTTCCAGGGTTTTTTCTCAGTTCTTTCCAGACAGGGCCACCCCCACAGGCTCCTCGGGCCGAAGAGAAAAAGAAACCGGGACAGTTCAAGGAAAAAAAAAACCAAAAAGCTGCCAAAGGGATTTCCCGGTACATCCTCCAGGCTAGGGAAAGGGAAGGGAAAAAAACCTTCTTGCTCCAAGCTAGCAAAAAACCAATCCAACAAAAGGAATAATGCAGCATCCGTGGTCCACGCTGTCTAGAGCACGGGAGAGAGAGTTTGAACAGAGCCCACGCCCGGGGTTCCCAGGCTCCAGCCCCACCCCCTGGTTCATCTTAAAGCTACAACAGCGTCTCTGGGCATAAAGCAGATGACTAGGGAATAGAGTATCATCATAAAATCACCCCAAGACACATGGCAGGGTGGGACCTGGCAGACCACAGAGACAGTGGTTGACCCTGAGCCTGCACAGTACCCTGAGAGACTGGCATGGGGTGACATACGTGGGATGGGTACAAGGACAGCACTCCAGGCATTCAGCTGTCCTGAGGGCATCACACTGCCCAACCACACTCGGCCATGCTCGAGATGGGTACAAATTATTGAACTTCAAAGTGGTCATTCTCCAAATGGAAGAATGACTTCCACTTCCCAAGTAAGGAGAAAAACATTTCTGGTTTAATATATGCAATATAATTCAGCAAGGTTGGAAAATCACAGTGGTTTCTTGTGGCCTTAGTGTCTCTGAGTGTTGAGCTCAAACAGTAATTTCCTAAACAAAATATTTCAGAGTCTATTTGAACACCTAAATGTTGAGGCACATGTCAAAAAAAAAAATTTATTTCTTCATAAAAGACAATTACTTCTCCAGTAGAGAAGATAATGTTCACTCTCACCTCAGTCAACTCTGCTTTTGCATCAAACTTCATGAATACTATTTTGCAGTCAACCACAATATATGTATGGGGTCTTTTTTACAATTATTTGCTTTCACATAACTTCGCAATTATCGCATTTTTTAAATTTTTGTTTTATAAGAGGCTCTGAACTGAAATTTTCTTTAAAGTGTGATCTGATGGCTTTGGAAATCCGTACAGACCTGCATGTTGCCAGAGCCCAATGCCCTTCAGCCTGGAGCTCAGGGCTGCATGCTGCAGGCTGCGATCCCAGACTTTAACCACCCCTACTCTGAAGGTGAAGGAAAAGAACTGAAAAAAAGTTGGTGCAAAAAGCAAACAGATTTGAAAGGAGAAACCAAGAGGATCTCACAAGAGGTTCTGAAAACTGGAGAGTGAAAACTGGCTGAAGATAGCCAGAAGACAGGAAGGAGTATCTCCTCTTTAATATGTACTAGCAGAAACTGTTGAATAAAAGAGAAAGACCCTAGATATTTTCTGAAATACACAGGATATACGATGCAGCCTCAAGTACTGATTTTATCCACGTAAAAGTGACTGGTCATGTTACTCACAACTGACTCCTCCGTGATAAGGTAGTTCCCTGCAGATAAGCAGTAAAATGTTTATACCATACCTCTGCATCCTGCATAAGCAATATGCACACATTTTTAAAAAAAAACCAACAAACTACTTCAGGAGAGTTTAGGACAGTGTTAAATTATTTCATAGAGACTACTTTTTGTCTGTCTCTGCCTGTATAGCCAAGTTCCCTAAATAATTATCAGTCAAAATACAGCAAGCTTAGAAAGATAAAAATAACAAACATATCTTTTCTAGCTATGCATACAGGAGAGTCTTACCATGGGCTTTTGAGAGGCTTAGAAGCACATTATGAATCCTTTTAGGAAAATCCCTTTTATACAGATATAAAACTCCTACTTTCATCCTTAGCTAAGGGGGCAGTTCCTAAAATCATTATATCTTTGGATATGTGGAAAATTTGCAAGCCACAGAAGAAATTTCTTTGTTTCTTGGTCATGTGCAGACATCACTCACACCTGTGGGAGAGGGGAAATTTCCTTATTTTGAAGTGGTGAAGTTTTGAGGGTTTTTTGACAAGTCCTGAAGGAGATGGATCTATAGTTAGTAAAAGGGTTAGGTGATCAAAGAAACCTGCTTATATCTTATTTTTTAAGGTTTTTTTAAAATGTATTTTACTTGTGTATCTGTTAACTCCTGTATCTCAAATGAAACTGTCAAGGCAGCGAGAAAGGGATTTGCCCATCAATGACAACTATTTTTAACTAATAGTTAAATGCATACTCTAACTATGTGCTGGCTGAACTGCCCCGTACCTTCTGCAAATATCAGGGCAGTGTGGATAACAGCTTTGGGGTCATGAAGGGCAAATCTCATCATGGCGATGAGGTCAAGTCATTCAGAGACAGGACATAAATGTTCTTCTCATGGGCTTTATTTGAGGCATCTGCTCAGCCCCACTCACTCTCCAGGTGCTCAAGCACTTTTCTTAAAGCTAAGCAAGTCCTCAAATATCCTTTCTGAAATGGAGGTGCTTTCCTCAGTTGGAGTCTTCACCTATTTAAAGCAAACCTTGACACATTGAAAAAATATGTGAATAGGAAGCTATGCATCATGTATTCTAAATCAGCTTCTAAATCCTCAGGATTAACATAATTCACTGGTCATTTCATTTCCCCAGATTATGTGAAGAAGGAAAACCAAAAAAGTAATCTAAGGAATTAGTAACTCAAATTGAATGTTGAGTTGAATATTGATTATTTCTTATGAAAGGAAGGAGAAGGAAGGAAGGAGAAGGAAGGAGAATCAAACAAAGAAGTTCTGAGGATCTATCTGTCCTTTCCTTGTATTGCAGGATAAACAAGATAAAAATAGGAGACATAGTTTCTTAGAAAAAAGAGAAAACAAAAAAGGGTAAAGGTTTCTTCTCATAAGGAGCCAAGGAAGTTTTACCAGAAGGTACCAACCAAGACAGCTGCAAGAAGTGAATCCATCCCAGCTCCTTTCTACCCATGTTCCTCTTTCAGCGTCCCACACAGGCTCCCATGGCCACTGTCGTATGTAGAAAAATCATATATAAAGTGTTCACCTCTCTGCCAATTCAGGTTTATTATTGTCAGGGTTTGAGACAAATTTGGAGAAAAATATCCTCTGATAGAAGGCCGGTTACAACCGCCCCTCCCCTACTAGGTTCGGGAAAGAAATATTCCTCGGAGGAATGTGAAAAGGGAAGAAAAAAACCCTTATTTATTTAACAAACACACGGGAAAGGAATAATAATGCTAAATGATAAAATCTCTCGCTTTGGAGAGAACCCGGTAAATTCAAAGTCTTTTTGTGGGTGCGGCTCTCTCTTTTTTCGGAGCTGGGTCATTGTGGCCCCCGCCCCCGCCCCGTCCCGGGCATCGGTGGAAAGTTCTCCCAGATGATGCGTTGGTGTTGTTGCACAGTTCCAGAAGAAAAGAAGAAGAAGCCATAGTCTCAGAAAAAAAAGCTCTGTCTCTCTCCGGAGAAAACCGNCAGAGCTGAAAGCTGGCTGAAAAGCAAGAAAGGTGCTTCCTCCACTCTTCTCGCCACAGCCATAAGACGCAGAGGAGTAGTGACCTTGGAGCACAGACTGCTTCGAAAAGTTCGCTCGGTTTTTTTCCTCTCCCCCCTCTCAGGCTCAGTTTAAAGGCACAGAAAAGCACAGGGTTCATGTCTGGACAGAGAGCATGGCGATAGGGGATACACATCATAAAGTCACCCTAAGACAATTATCTACTTTCTAGTGGTCTGGTTTTTTTTCACCTTCTTTTTAGTTGTCCTTTTTAAAAGGACAAAATAATTGGCCTTTTATAGCCTCTTTTTATAGTGGGTTAAATTCAACAGAGCAGAATGCATAAAAAAGAAACTATCCTTTTTTAATAAATGGTTTCCAAGATAACTGCAAAACAAAAATTACCAAAAAAAACCAAAGCTAACCCCCACTTTTAACAAATTTTTTTGGCTGTAAAATGCATCTTTGGATTCTATACAATTAGAACAGCACTATCAATCACATTCATTGTAACTAGGAAATTGAAAATTGAAATTCTTTGTGACAAATTCACTGTAATTAAATTTTCTCT
Organism: Edolisoma coerulescens; assembly: GCA_013397115.1. NCBI lineage: Eukaryota > Metazoa > Chordata > Aves > Passeriformes > Campephagidae > Edolisoma > Edolisoma coerulescens. Next base: position 35,049 of record VWZW01005634.1, read on the forward strand.
TTTATTTCAGATGCGTGCATATTTAATGTTATGATCCAGTTATTATTAAGGTTCTTTAGAAATTCCTCTGCCTGAATTAAGGTGCAAACGAGACCATATGCCAGTGACAATAATATGGGTTTTATTGTATAGTAAATATGAGAGAGAAAGAAAAGGGAGAAAGAAGAGAAAGAAATAGGAAAATAGGTGGGGGGAACAGAAAGAAGGTGGCAGGGACAGAATAAAAAGAATATCACCACTCCGTGGGTCCCAGCGATGCTCTGTTGATCCTCTCCAGCTGGTCTTCTTGGTGGTGAAGGTCCCCCAAGAAAGCATAGATTCCCATGGGTATCTATGCTCAGGCTAGGTAGGCATGTCAGGGCATGTCCCCCTGGGGGAGGGGGGGCAGTCTCTTGCAGCAGACTCTGGATCTGTTGCACCACGTGCAGTCCTGTGGTGCAGGGCCTCTGGGGAGCACTTTGGGGGGTCTTTGATGGATTATGACACCCTCTCAGCTGCCTCTCACATGAAAGTCCCGTGGATGTGGCCTGTGGGGTTGGGGGTTCCACAGCTGGGCCGGTTTGTGTAACGGAGGATGGGGGTTTATTGCCTCTGACCAGAGTTTATGCAATGCACCCAAAACCTCCTCCTCCCCCCTCAGCTGGGGGGGAGTCTGTGTAAACCTGGCTTCTGTGAGCTGTGCTCTCCCCCACCCCGAACTCAGCTGGGATGGCAGCTGGAGGCTTTGGCCTGTTGTGGAGGCATACCTTTCCCTCAGCCTGAGGTGACTGAACAATAGGTTTCCTTTTATCTAATCGGCAGTTCGACTTACAGTCCAAAGTTCTTCAAGGAGGTTTCTGTGGCTGTAGCTTCTTTGAAACTTTATATCAATGTTTGAGGCATGAACTATTTCCAGTCTCTTACATTTAAATATCCATAACTAATCTTAATATATTAATTTTATATACAAAGTTAACCAAAATTAAACACAATCACAGTTACAAAGGGGAAATACCTCTTCACACGGCTGAAAGTCTACAAGCAGGTGATGCACTCCACAGTTCGTGCAGTGGCCAGTGTTTTTCAGAATAGCCTAGGGAAATCCTTCATGTCTACTTAAAGCAGAATGTTCCTCGGTTACTAGGCTGGAGAACTGCCCATTACACATATATTAAAAATTTTTCAGATAGAGTATAAGCCAACCAAACTAAGATAGTATTTCTTTTTCTTCTTCTGGAAAATGGCTGGGTAAAATTGGTAAAAATAATGACCTTCAATTCATTTGTAACCTATGTCAAATGACATTATATTTGTTCATAGTCTTCCATTATATTAGCTATGTCAACTATTCACATAAAAGAAACAACTTGAGTTCAACTCAGCACAGGGAGTAAACACAATGGGCCACAAGTGATTATTTTGGATTTCACCCTGCTGTAAATGCCCACAGCTAATTTTAATTCACTCACACCATGTTTACCATTATGCAACAACTCTACTAGCTTTAATAGAAATAAGCCAACTTTATGTCAGTGTGATGAAGATCAGATTCATGACCAAAGAATCAGTGTTCAGTGTAGGATTTATAGATAAATAAATTTTTTTCAGCACAGAGGAAAAAATTGAATGTTTTTTCATATGATCTCAAACATAAATTAAATTCTAGTTCCAAACAATCAAACTGATAAACTACATTACTCTCTTAAATAAATGTAGACAAAAGTGGACATTTTATCTTAAGGAGAAAAAAAAGAGATAGAGTATGTTATTTCCTTTAGTACATCTAAAACTGATGTGGAAAACAAGAAAATAAATTTAAACGGTGGTGTAATCCCCAAAGAAAAACCTTCAACAATACTGTGGCCACAGCAGACAGCTCACAGACATGTAAATCATTTTATCTATAAGTAACTGGAGATTACAAGAAACTGATTTAAATAATTTTATTCTAACTTGAACAAACAGGGTGATTTGAAAAACAGAATTACAATGTACTAGGTGTCTGGTGTGATAAAAACTCTATTACCTGTGCTGGTGAGAAAGGATTGTTTTAGGAATGAGAAAGAGGAAAGGAAGAGACGAAAAAAGGAAAGGCAACTGCTGCTGGGCAACGGGGAAGAGGATGGCTGTGCACCATGCCTACTTTCATATCTTCAGTCTTGTCACATTAAAGTATCGCCATATGGACAGGGTCACATTATACACACTCCTCAACTCAGATTAATGGTCGTGAAGGCTTCTGAGCAGTTTATTAAAACAATCCTTGCTAGCGTAGGATTTTTGAGCACCCTGTATTACACTCACTGCTATGATGTGTGGGTTCTTGGTGTCTGTGTTATTGTTCTTTAATTACAGTCGGGACACTGGATTGTATGGTGATGGGTACCCTCACCTGTAAACACACATGATGCTTGCAGCAGATGTACTGGGATGCATGGGGCAGGAAGTCACCAGGTTAGGCAAGGGGCTATTTTATTTCATTATTATTTTAAAATTTATGTATTAATTATTTTATTTATTAATTTATTTATTACCATTAAGGTAGGAGATTTTCTCAGTCAGCTGCAGCCTTTTTACCCTGGGAGCTCTTCTGAGTTCAGATGAATGTGGCCCCACACAGCCTGGCTGAGCCACTTGAAAGTAGGCTGGATGATGTGGCCTACAGAGGTGCCTCTTGCTGTAAAATGTTGTGTGATTCCGTGAACAAATTTAACAGAATTTGTGAGAGTCTCTGTGTGTGTGTGTAGCACTCTCAGTTGTCCTTCACATATAAAAGATAGCAACTCACAGGGCAACTCTGCACATGNTTGTTCATATTACAGGACTATACAGGTAAACTGCACCTCAAGCTGTGACTGTGTGTAAGAGACTGGAAATAGTTCATGCCTCAAACATTGATATAAAGTTTCAAAGAAGCTACAGCCACAGAAACCTCCTTGAAGAACTTTGGACTGTAAGTCGAACTGCCGATTAGATAAAAGGAAACCTATTGTTCAGTCACCTCAGGCTGAGGGAAAGGTATGCCTCCACAACAGGCCAAAGCCTCCAGCTGCCATCCCAGCTGAGTTTGGGGTGGGGGAGAGCACAGCTCACAGAAGCCAGGTTTACACAGACTCCCCCCCAGCTGAGGGGGAGGAGGAGGTTTCAGGTGCATGGTGTAACCTCTGGTTAGAGGCACTGCACACCCATCCTCCGATCACACAAACTGGCCCAGCTGTGGAGCCCCAACCCCACAGGCCACATCCACGGGACTTTCATGTGAGAGGCAGCTGAGAGGGTGTCATAATCCATCAAAGACCCCCCAAAGTGCTCCCCAGAGGCCCTGCACCACAGGACTGCACGTGGTGCAACAGATCCAGAGTCTGCTGCAAGAGACTGCCCCCCCTCCCCCAGGGGGACATGCCCTGACATGCCTACCTAGCCTGAGCATAGATACCCATGGGAATCTATGCTTTCTTGGGGGACCTTCACCACCAAGAAGACCAGCTGGAGAGGATCAACAGAGCATCGCTGGGACCCATGGAGTGGTGATATTCTTTTTATTCTGTCCCTGCCACCTTCTTTCTGTTCCCCCCACCTATTTTCCTATTTCTTTCTCTTCTTTCTCCCTTTTCTTTCTCTCTCTCTCATATTTACTATACAATAAAACCCATATTATTGTCACTGGCATATGGTCTTGTTTGCACCTTAATTCAGGCAGAGGAACTTCTAAAGAACCTTAATAATAACTGGATCGTAACACTGTGGCAGGGGTATCAAGCCACAAATAATTTTTTTTGTGAGCCAGTTGAATTTAACCTGTAGTGTCAGAGACTCAAATGTTATAATTTATGGCTGAAACATCTTCATGAAAGACTTTTGCCTATTATAGCTGTGAAAAACGAGGTTCACTCTCCTGTTAAAATTTAAAAGTTTAATAAAGACCAATAGGGGACAAAGATGAAGTAAAATTACAGCACGCTGGGTACCCTTGGCTCTCGGCCAAGAGCACACCTGCTACTGTGGAGACATCCTTTATGTACCTTTACTATTGCATCAGCCTAATGCATATTGATAAACAATTATACATATTCAAACTTTTCCCCAAACTAGTTTACATGTTCCAGGAACTGTTTAGCATGGCTCCTCCTCGGATCCACCTTTTTAGAGCATGCACATTTCTTGGCTGTGGTTTTAGTCAGTTTTTATTATCACCTCCAGCTTGAGTTTTGGTCCATGGTTTCTGCAGACAGTGGTTCCTGATAGCTGGCATGTCCGTAGCTGGGATCTTCACCATACGTTCATTGGATGTTATCCAACCAAGCAGACAGTTCAATTACCACAAGCATAACTATATCAGCTATTTTACTACTATGTCTTAGTCTAGTTAATAACAGAAATAAAGGCATTAGTTATTGTTACAAAAACTATATCTTTATAGCAAAGCTACTTTAACATTATACATACAGCATCTATTTAAATATTTGCAGAAAGCCAATACTATAATACGTATTTTTCACAATAGCAAAACTGTATAAAATCTGCAGAGAAGACTACCACACCCTGACTAAGGCCCTGGACTGCAGGTTGATGGAGATAAGATAAAGTGACTCAGGTCTGAGCTGGGGGAGAAGAATACATTCAGATGGACCAAGCTTAGCACCTTTGGGGTGGAGACCGCTTCCCTGGGTCTGTCAGCTGCCAGGCTCGCACAGACCTTCACACTGAAGTGGGGAGGAGGACAGGTTTTGGGTATGTAGCAAAAAAGCCTCTGCTGTGAGGCAGAGAAGGCCCATCCTCTGCTGTGCAGACCAGCTCAGCTGTGGGGCCCCGTCACACCGGGAAAAAAAACACATCCATGTGAAGGACAGTGGAAGGGGTGTCATGGCCCATCAAAGACCCCCCCAAAGGGGTCCCCAGACCCTGCACCAGAGCACTGCAAATGATGCAACAGATCCACAATGTTGCAAGGGATAGTGTCAAACTTGCCCTCTCCAGGGGAGGCACATAGGTGCTCCTACCTGGCCCAAACCTATATTAATCCACTGGATTCTATAATTTTCAGTGGCACATGGCAGTGGGGGACCCTCACCATCAAGAAGACCAGATGGAGGGGAGGAACGAGACATTGTTCGGAGCCTCAGAAGGGTGATATATTTCTACCTAACCCCTGTCACTCCCTCCCTGTCTCCCCCCTCCACACACCTTCCTTCCTTTTTTTCCTTTTCTCTCTTTCTTTCTTTCTCTCTTTCTCTCTCTTTCTCTCTTTTTCCTTTCTTTCTTTCTTTCTTTCTTTCTTTCTTTCTTTCTTTCTTTCTTTCTTTCTTTCTTTCTTTCTTTCTTTCTTTCTTTCTTTCTTTCTTTCTCCCTTTCTCCCTTTCTCCCTTTCTCCCTTTCTCCCTTTCTCCCTTTCTCCCTTTCTTTCTTTTCTCTCTCTCTCTCTTTCTCTTTCTTTTTCTTTCTCTTGGCCTCTTTTACTGTTAAATAAAATACATCACTTTTTTTGGCACCAATATCTAACCCCATTTAGTTTTAATAAAGTTTTGGGGTATATTTTGAACCTTTCTGGGTTCAATCCATTTTATCCACAGAGACTTAGTTTTCTTTGCTCTTCTGTGTTTAAACCGGTTCGTAACACCTAGAGAAAACTTATCACCAACTACATGTACCAAGCATCCAGTCTCCTCATGTCATTCCTGCCAGCAGCAGCTGTGTGCCAAAACAACTTTTCCTCCATGAGCCCTTTATGAGGTTGGGCTGGCTCTGCACTGTGTGTACACAGCAATGCCCATCCTGGTACCTGCTGTGATGGTCACCCTGAACTGGCAAGTTTTTTCCTTCCAGTCACAAAGCTCTGTAATTGCAATCATAATTCCTGAACAATTTAACTTGCCTCATATGCCAAGAATAAGCAGTACATCACTTTGCAGGTTTGTGTAACTTTCCTTGTTCCCCAAAACCTAGGAAAAACCCCCTACTTTTTAACTTGTTTTTTGAGATCAGAACCTTATTTGCCCAATGCAGGAGACATTATGATGGACCCTGAGGGAGCAGGGAGAGATGTTGTAACAGGACTTGGAAAACCAGATAAGATGTTTGTCCACAGGCCAAGAACAGAGCTGAGAGGTAGGTGCTTTCTTAAATTTTTCAACTTCAGAGACATCATCTTTACAGCCAGGTGGGGGGAGTGGAAAGAAAAGAAGGAGGCAAAAAGAGGAAGCAGCAGAGAGATGGGTTTGGGTGCTTTATAGGAACAGCACAATTACTCTCAGGGTCACAGGAGAGATTACAGGTTGGTGGTTATTAGGCTCTACCCAAAGCCTCACAGGTTAATTTCAAATAACAGGATTATTTTAATCCAGTCGCATTCCATTTGCAAAATTCAACTCAAAGCTTTATTTTTTTATCAGATCTTATCAGCCCTCTGCTTCCCTTCACAGATACTTATTTCGTGAGAAACATCACCCTTCCTATACACCTGCTTCCGAGCCATCCAGTGCAGCTCCTGTGTCTTGCAAGGCCCTTGTCAAAACTGTCTTATGAAGGGATACCTGCAGACACACAGTGTAAGAAATGGTACGTGGCAAATGGCTTCACTCCAGGGACAATAGATGCTGCTGTGAAGATTTCTGCCCCTTCCCTCCACTTCATGCCAGGTCAAGAAACAACAAAGTGATTCCACATTTGACCTGTGTGTGAGAAGCATTGATGATTACCAGGCTTTCCACACTGCAAACAATGCTCCACAGAGGAGCACAGGATTCCTGATTGTAAAGCAATCACAATTGACTTCCCATCATACTTTAGACATAGAAATATCAGTTTAAAATAGAGTGTTATCAATTAGCAGTCTGCAAGTGATGGGTTGATTCCAAAGGCAAGAGGTCTAAATCAGTGCAGAAGGACCACAGCAAAACTATCCCTGGCAAGAAGAGAGTGAAGTTTGCAATTAACATGTTATCAAGAAGTCCATTATTATCAATACTTTGGTGCAATCCCAATTAAAAGTAAAAAATATCAAGAATAGTCCAAAGATTTCCCCAATGTGTTTCAAATTAAAACAAAAACAATTAAAAACATGGGCACAGAGAGGTAAGATGAGTGAAAAAAATGAGCCATTATTGCCCAGCCTGACAGGCAGCAGGCATCTTGCCAAGGCAAAACAAAATCATCTCAGAGAGTAACTACCCACAGAGTGCCATCTTCAGATAATAAAGATGCAGGCATAAAATGTCCACAGATTTTTCCCAGACTTTGTGTGCTTTCTAAAATTTGTTCACCACAGTATCTTGATAGGGTTGGGCCTNATAGTAGCAAGATCCATCTTAATTGACAAAGTTCTGCAGCAATTTCTTTCTCATAGGTTTCTGATGTTTCCTCCTTAAAAACAAACTAAATGGTACTACATGTCTTTAGTAAAGGCCTAATTCCAGCTCCAGTATGAGCTTCAGCAAGTGAAAAGGTGAGTAGTCTGCACTACTAATTACAGTGTAAATGTTTAATAATTATTCTCTTTTTTTATCCTTTGCCCTTTTCAAAACTGAAAGGCTGCAATTTACATGTACAGTGGCTCCTAATTGCCTCTTCACAATACCTGCTTGTTTTATTTATTTTCTATCTTCTTTTGGGAATAGATGGGACACATTAAAACCCTGATCTACATGTCAACAGTGTTCCCCCAAAAATACCTTCAGCTCCCTCCCCACAGAAGGCAGAGCCCCAGCCAAGATTTTCTATGCATCCACACATCGTCTCAAGTGATGACTCTACTGAGTTACATTTTTAATTACATAATAGTTATGTGCAAGCGTATCTGTGTCCATGTAGGCACATAGCTACATATTTGTTATAAAAAGCTAAGTTTGTTGGCTTTTGTGTTTTGTAACTGCTCCTACCGGGGTATGGTTGCTGGATGCATCCAGTTTTGGGGATTTTGTTCATTGTTCACAGCAAAATATGGCTGCAGGAATGGTTACATTTGTGCTCCATATGCAGGTTTCAGCTATATATTCAAGCTGGACAATAAAGTAGGGAAAAAACAGCTGATACACAAAAGAGACTGTCTAGACAGTGCCCCATCAGTCTGGCTAAATTTGGTGCTAGTGCTCCCAATGGGATTGTAATATAATTGTTCTGATATCTGCATTCATTTCCCATGTCAAACATCATCCCAAATATATATCTTTTTTCCAATACAATAGGCCCATAGGCCCAAACTGTATCATTAGATGGAAGCAGCTCAGAAATAAGCACCTAAGTAAATATCTCCTAATATGCAGAAAACCTGTTATTTATTTGCTGGAAGAAAAAAACCAAATTAAAACAAACAAAAAAACCAACCAAACAAACAAAAAACTCTACACAATTTTTAATCAGAATGGAATTAATTTGACTTTCAGTCAAAATATAACTATTTTAATTAAGAATCTAAAATTTTTTTTTTGAAAAATACAAAAATATGCTTTTGTATAGGCACAAAGCAAAGTCATCTTCTCCTGTACATTTATTAATATTATCAGAGAAAATTTAACAGGAATTTAGAGATATCAATGTGAAATGATAGGTGTGAATCATAGATTGTAACAATGCAAAGATGTTATTAAAAAACCTTAATGAACAAAAAGTAAAAAGAAAAAAAGCTGTATTTTATCTTCTTAAATTAAACTGGTGGCTATCTCTTTAATTTCTGTGAAGTGACTATCTTATTTATTTGGATTTTTTAATTGTTCAAAAAGCATTTGACAAATATTAGAATGATAAACTTATCTTGATTAAGACTTGTTCTATATATTTCAGAAAATACTGTGAAAATTCTGAAATCTATGAAAACGTTATCACGGAAATCAAGCACAAATATGGAGCTTCAAAAAGGAAAAAAAATGGGATTAAGAACTGTGTGACTGATGTCCACAAACACAACGGTAAAAGTCAAAACAAACAAATAAAATGCAAATACATAAATCCCCTGCTTCAGGAAAATAAAATACAGAAAATGTGTTTCCGATTTGTCTGTCTGCACAGTTACATGTTGTTCTCCATTCTGTTTTGTAATTTTATTTCAAGACCAAATTATTCCAAGACCTTTACATGTAACAGAACTTAGGTATGATTTTAGACATTTTAAAGAAACATCCCCCTGATTAGTTTTATTTTAGAAAGTATGGCTCTCCATGTGCTTCAGTAGCTATTTGCATGACATATTGAGAATACACACACACACACTTCAGGCAGAGGCCATGGAAAAAGCCACACTGCCCCACGCTGTGCAGTGCCTGGACTATATTCTTGACCACGTGCTTCACACTGCAAACAGCACGGATTTCTTCCCCATCATTTACCAATTCTGGCAAACTGTAGTCAGAAGCTTTAAGCCTGCCAAGAACTCAAATACTAGGTTATGCTGCAAACAAACAAAAAACCCACTACTTCCCCCAAAAACTCTGGTGTGTCTCACTCCCTAAATTTCCTCTATAGAAACTTTGGTCCCAGCAACTTTCTGCAGGATAAGTGAGGGAAAGAGGAGGAAACACCAAGTAACAGAATGGGAAATAAACCCCCTTATCTCTGTGCAGAAGTGGCCTGAAGGAGCTGGCTGAGCTGCAGCTCATAACCCAGATTACTGCCCACCAAGGGAAATGAGGGATGGGAGAAAAAATACAAATATGAAAACAAATACATTAAATAATTTAAGTGTAGATTTAATATTGGAGTCACTGGACCTGCTGGAGGAGGGAGTACAAGGGCATGAGGGTGTCAGGTTTGGGGGAGCGGTGGGAGGATATGTGTGTGCTTCCTGGTTTGCCTCCCTCCTTTCGTCCTCTGCGCTGGAAGAAGCGAAGGTTGGCGGGACTCAGGGGCTCTGCAGCTGCCCCTCTCGCACTTGAATAAAGAACTTTTCTTTCTGGAGGGGGCAAGATCCGTGAATACCTTACTCAGTAAGAGATGGGGCATATTGAAAACTATATTAAATTACCCTGATTAACAATTTAGCCACGAACAGGAGAGCTTTGGGAAATCTCTATAGTCAGGGCTGGGGGCTATTCATGCCAGCAGCTAAGAGGTCGAAAGGTTTCTGAAGTTCACAGGCTCAGAGCCTTTGTTATGCTAACAGACAATCAAATCAGCTGCCTGCTGGAGTGTGAAATATAAATGATTCCTTGTGAACTTCCAATAAGTTGTCACTCATGTTCTCCAAATACCAGGACAGGCTATTAAATTATAGCAGGGTCCTTTCCTCTCAGCATCATGAGCCCTACAGGAGTGCCTTTGTACTTCAAATACTCTTTTTAAGGAAGTTGCCCTGCTGTAATAGCCCAAATATATCTTGTTTTTTCAGTACAAAAGGAAATACCGGTATTTCTCCAAATTTGTCTTTCCCTGTGCCAGAGGTGTTAGGGGTGGTTGGGAAAGATGGTCCCAAATACAGCAAGCTGGGACCCAGGGTGGGTGAGGGGCATTAACAAGTGGTGATAGACTGGGAGCTGCAAGAGCCAAAACCTCATCACCTGCGTTGTTCTGAACAAAACCCAGAACAAGATTTACTGTTCCAAAGCTACCTGTCCCCTGCATTAGGTGTGATTTAGGGCATCAGGGAAGGTGAGGAGGTGGCTGCACCCAAACAGCGGGCGAGGTCCGGGGAGGGTCTGATATTTGGGTACAAAGAGAAACACACCCTTCTGCAGGACATCGGCGCTAATGCCATGAAGAGAACAATCAGTTAATTATCTTTATACATGAGGAAATCAATCTATTAGAGGATGTGATCTGCTCTTATCCAAGGAGGAGAGGGAAGCCTCCCATGTGAAAACCCTCATGGGGGTCTGGCAGGCACACTAAGTGCAGTGGACACTCCACAGCGCTCCAGGATGAGGGGAGACCCCCTCCTCACCATGGCAATACTGATCATAATTATAATAAAAAATGACACAAGTTTAGTTGGCTTGCACTGGAAATAAAAGTGGTTGTGTCCCATCCCCACTCCCACATCAGCAAAGGCAAGGAGGGGTCCCCCAGGCACACACTGTCCACAGACAAGAAAGACACGCAAACACTCAGGTTTTTTGGGGGTTAAGTTAAGCTGAAGGAGGAGTTGCGGGTGCACTGGCAGTTTTGGGCCTCTCTGATCCATGCAACCTGGAATGACGATGCCTTTTGATGGCTCCTTGTACTGATACTGACTGGACGGTGCTTTATTTTGGTGAGACACAGGGAGAAGAGGATAATTGTTTTCCTCCTAATCAGCATTTATTTTCCCTTTTGGAAAATTATTCTCAATAAGCTTTTATGAAAATTCTCCGAAAATAAGAGAAATGAAAGTTTTATTTATGCTGTTTGCAAGAAGACAAAGAAAAGTTCTAGAGGCTTTTTTTTTTTTCTCTTTTTTCCTTTTTTTCTCTAGGTAGATGCACGTATGGGGGTTATTATTCTGAAGCACTAGAGTCAAGAATTATCTGTGTCCTCTGAGTTATTATTAATACTTAGCACTTCCAATGCACTTACCATTTAATGAAGAGCTGACGAAATAAAACACTAATTAGTGTCGTGATTTTATTTTACATTTTGAGCCTTTTCTTTTTCTTTTTTTCCTTTTTTTTTTCTTTTGGAAGGGAAAAGTTTTCTATTTTTCAGCAAGTTTTCAAACAAATTAAAACCCATTACATTCAAACTACTACTAAAAGTTTGTTAGTGAATTGCCAGTAGTGGCTTAATCAATTATGTCTAGAGCAGCCAATGCTGAACTGAACGGTCTGCATGTTAATAACGGTGTTGCTGATGGCATTTATTTAATTGACAAATAGCTTCACACCCTTATTTTCACGTTTCTGATGGCCAAGATGTGAATTTCAAATTTTAGCTTTCCTTTAAAAAAGCTCTAACAAGGTAGGAACAGCATAATACTCATTGACACAATTACTAAATTACAATAAGCAGATATTTTGAAGGGGTGACATTTTATTTTTGAGCTGACATATTTAAACTACATAATATTTTAAGTACAAATATAAGAACTGCATTACATTTTTTTTGTTGAAATATAATCATTAACAAGAATCAAATCTCTTAATCTTCCCACAGTGATAATGTGAACATTTAAAACAGTAATTAGTTTTTTTCAATAAATATTAGCCAGAACAAAGTTAATTTTGGGGAGGGTGCATCCAGGCGATTTCCTGTTTTAGCATTCCTGAATGGCATACCTGCACATTAGTTTGCAGGCAAATTAATCTTGTTCACAGTAATAGTATTTTGTTTACACATTTTCTTTTTGTAAATACATTTACACAAAGGGCCACAGAATGCAAAAATTATCACTCGTATGTATGAATAAATAGATGTCATTTCCTTGTAACCACTAGACAGTGATCGCTAGAAGTGCCAAAGGGGAATACTAGTTTTCTACAGTATATGGGCCAATGAATACATCTTTTTTTGCATATCAAGTACTATCTTTGTGGTCAAACAAGGTGAAAGCAAATAAAACAGGAGGAGAAAAGAAAGACTGCATGGAAAAGAACCATGGAGAAAAAGTGCAATATGACACCCACAAGATGGCTGCCTTTTCATTCTTTGTCTATGATTATAGACCAATTTCTATAGGAAAATTAATGGAAAATGTCCTTTAGCAAATCTGCCAGAGGAACTACAGTTGCGTTCTCCTAACACCCTTGCAAACAGTAACAAAACTTATTACACATATTTAAGCTTTTATACACACAGCAGATCATCATATAGGTTTGTCTGGAGGAATGCCTACTGCACATGGGAGTCATCACACTAATATCGACAAGTTTGGGTGCATGAGGAGGACAGAAAGATAGAGACGAATATGTAACATAAAAGAAATCCCTTCTATATGATAGGCAAATTAGCATAGATATACCCAACAACTACACCATTTTAGCAGATGAGAAAAATACAGTATGAATAATATATATAGTGTATTAAAAAGATCTTTAGGGAGGCTTCTCAAATTTGGGTTGAAAATACATCTTTGTATGAGTGTATTAACTCCTCTGCTCTTGGGTGAAATTTACTATTATTAAAAGTTATGGAAACAATATAAAGGTAACATTCAACATTGGATCAGAAACTTGCTAAAAAAAGACCAAACTATGGTACAAAACATTAGATCAATTCCAGCAACTGTGGACAAAATTCAGGGTTCCTAAAAAACAGTAAATAGTTTGGATTTTAGTCTATTCAGCAAAAATCGCGAGGTTACAAGGTTATTCCATGGGCTGAGACTATAGACGAAGAACAAAGCAAATGGTTCCGTTTCAATAGGAAATATAATAAAATCCCCTTTATCTAAAAGCCATCAGGGACAAGCACTCAACACAAGTTAACAAGCAGGAACTGATAAGATAACATTGATATGAGGTCAGAAGTCAAATGCCAGTCAAAGGCTTTTAACCTCTTGGGTCATAAACAGGAATAGATAAAACACATAGATAGTTATTTATTGGATTTTAAAGGAATCTGATCATCATGAGTGAATAACTCGATGATTTAAGTAACTGGGACTTACAGAAGAGGAACTTTGTCATTAACATAAAATGCAAAGTTTCTGGTCTATAATTCTTCAGGGTTTTTGTTTTTTTCCTTTTAATTCACTTTTCTGTCTCATGTTAGTCCATACAACCCAAAACAGACAGGCAATCAAAACGATAATCATTGTCTTAAAACAGGCACATACCAAGTCAATAAGAGAATTGATCTGTGCAATCCAAGGCTTGTCTGAGCATTCAATAGGCTAAATATTTACAGTCAGCATACATAAAAGAACAATAGTCAACCCCCCCATTGTAGCATTAATACCAGTGGAGTTTTGTTTTGTTGCTTTTCTTCGAGTCCACTAAAGTAAAAGCAATCTCATTTCACAGTAAAAGGATGTCCCTTTAAAGAAATTATAATAAGAAAAAAACCAAACAGCATCTGATATTAAAAAACTACCTAACTTTAGGTGCATAAATATTTCATGTGGATTTACAAAAGCTTTAATTACACTTCTAATATATCCAGGAATAGTAACTTCTGCTTTATGTAATTTTTATTTTTTCTTGTAGACTGAGTCTTCAAATTCTGTAACTTGCCTATATTTTTGTCCAAAAGTAATTTTGAAGGTAATGCTAAAAAAATTACCGAATAAAATGTAATATCCACCATCCAAGAAAGAAACAAGGATTGACGGAAAGCCTTTCTAGGCCTACTGTTTCTTTAAACAGAGTTAACAATACACTAGGTGAACACTTAAAACACTTTAAAATATTTATCAGAAGTATTTTATCACCATATTCAAATGACACCTGGAGCGCACTCACCTTTATTGACAATCTCTGTTCTGAACATCCATTTGCTCCATGAGAGCCCCCCAAGCAGAACAAGGACTAACCTTTTTCATTCATTTAATGTTTAGTAAAAAACCAAGCAACTCTAATCAGCATGCTGATTGCATCGCCAACTAACAAATAATTTATTACTCTGGGCATTGCATTCCATTAAAAGCTCATTAAATTTTCTGTTGTCCAATGGGAGCTTTAGCTTTTGAACTGCATGCTTTTGCTCCAAATTATCACTTAATCCACACTTTTTTCACTTCCCGCCTGCCCCCCGTGGCCCCCCCTCCCCGCATCATAAGTAGGAATTTCAATACCTAGATACACAAAAGCAAAGTAAATAGAGCTCAGATTTTGATTTCTTTTCTAAATTCGAGATCTTTGGGTATCAGGCGTGATCAAGAGTGGAACTACTTTGCTAGATTCTCACTTGAGCAGTTTAACTTTGGTTAAACACCCCTCTTCCACAGAGCAGAATGATGGGTGATTTAGGTATGGGAATGCTTTGAACAATTTGGCGTGCAGGGAGAGAGATATATGACACTCCAACATTTTGTCCTTTAAATTGGAAGCGATTGCTTAATGAGAGAGGAAAGCAAAAAACCGCAAAAAAAAAACCCCAAACCCTTTCTATTTTATTCATGTAAACACTGAACAAAAGAAAGAAAACCACTCTTTAGGTTACAGAGCACAAAACTTATCTGTCCTAAATATCAAGGATTGCAGTTAGGACACTTTGGGAGGGCTCACAGGGGAGTAAAAAGCTCATCTTCCTCAGCCTTGCATACTAAGGAGCACATAATCGTTATATTTAATAAGTAAAATACAAGCAAATGTCAGCCCCTAAATTAAAATGCATCTTTGGATTGCTAATTGTGCTTATTGCCAATTTGGGTCATTTTGCATGAGTGACTCTAATGTAGGGCTGAGATTGCCTTGTAGCTCAGTGAATTCCTTATTCCCTGTGCTAATCCTGAACTCAGTGATTGTGTCAGGTGCAGTTCTGCATGCCCCAGCAGCTGGTTCATCCTCATCAATGCAAATAAGGCAAGTCCTACAATCAAAGCCCCGTGAGTCTAAAGCCTGATTGCTGAGGGCAGGCTAAAGTGCTACAAAGGCTACACTTTCAAATCACACTGACAAGACAACTCCGATGTCCTCCCGGTTTCAAAGCCAGCCTTTTGCCAAAAAAAGACCAAACAAGCTGATTAAAAACATATACATATTGAA
>VWZW01005634.1:53703-66798 GCA_013397115.1 Edolisoma coerulescens
TCAAATAAAAAAAAAAAAAAAAAAAAAAAAGGCACAAATAGTGAATATATGAAGATGGCCTCATGTTGAAATGTCTCAGCGACACATGCTAAACCCACTAGTTCTAGATAACAATAGCATATTGCATGGTAACAGTCATCGTTTCGGGCAACACAGGATATTGAACTGGAGTGAAACATAATCTTGACGCTAAATTTAAGAAGTCAGCTCCCACCCCACCTCTCAGCTAGTCACAAAAAAATTTAACCCTGTGCAAGACAAGAGGAAAAAAGACATGTCAGAACATAAATCTGGTTTAGGTACACATTATAATCTTTAGGATTTATAATTCCATCCTTATTCTGACTACCAACCTCAGTCTGAAAGTACAGCCATGATCCTTACACATTCATGGAACTATCTCACTGGTCCAGCTGAAAATCTCTACTGTCTTGAATTCATCCTATTTGTAAACCAAAATGCCTTAGTTGAAATTCAAATAAAAACTGATCACATAATAACTGTAAAACAATTGTAATTTTTAAAGTGCCAATTCTGACCATTAAGGCAATACTAAAGATAGTCTGCTGATAAACAAAAAGGATCAATTCTCGCTATGAAGGAGCAATGTGTCAAATCAGAGCTATCAAAAAAATTTCATTTTCCATTATATCCTCATTTTCTGCTCTTCCCTGTACAGACAACTTGCTGGTATTTAAAAGAACATGGGAGGTTGTAGCGTATTTACTCAAGAAAATACTTGGGTTAGTAATGAGATTGTTTTAAAATATTCATATAATATAAATGTTAGTTGAAGTTGACAGTAAATATTGAATAGACGTATCAAAAGGGCAGTATGTCATCTTCACTTCTCCTGTATTATGTAACGTTCAGGCAGCTGTTTGCTCTGGTTGTATCCATTTTCTTACAGAAAATTAATTTTTAAAACTTATACCAAAATGATGATTGAGAATGACAGATGAAGAAAAAAAGAGGGAGTTTAACAGAGGGAGTTTAGAGATTGAGCCACTCACAAGAGATTATAAATATAAAATTCCCAGGGCTACTGTTTGATTTGTATAAATAATTACTACTTAGTTATTAGGTCTCTTTCTCAGGACATTAGAATGAAAGACACAAGGAAGAACGAGGTCTAAAGCTATTGCAATTTTTCAGCACAAGGGAAGCATCAGGAAAGCGCTGTTACTAAAAACACCCAAAAACTTTCATAATTTTTTTTTTCTAAGTGATACATGACAAATAAGTGTTTCATAAGCATTTGTGCAGATATGGCGAAGACCAAAAACAATCCTGAGACATGGACAGAAAGAAAATAGGACTAAAAGGGTTGTGAGAGAATATCTCAGCTCTATGTTTTCCATGTGTTTAAAGATGATATGCTCCAATTCTCTCCTGTCTTTTACAATATGGTTTCCAAATACAGCATTATTTGTCATACTAAGCAATACTGCTTCACTCCTTTTTAAGGGAAAAGAATTCTCTCACACCCAAAAGACCTTAGTGTAAAAACACTTATGTTTCTAAAGATGCTGCATACAGGAGTCTGAAATGGAGGATAGGTTTACTGGCCTGAAAATACAGCTTATGTGATGTGAACAGACATTTGAAGAGGGAAGAGATATTGCCATCTAATTTCCTCCTAATTTAATATTGACATAATTCTGTCTGCTGCTAGAAAGTTGCTGCAGCTGGAGTTCACATTCCTCATGTTCTCTTACAATCTTTCAGAATTTACACGGGTGGATTGTATGACGCATGTTGAAATGCAAGTGTATGCATCATTAAGTTTGTTTACTTTCATGACTGTAATACTTTTTGATTGTCTTTTGGGCTTTTACAAACTTGTATGTAACTGTTGCTACTATTTGCAAAGCAGTTCTGAACTAATATCCCATTATGAATGCTTCCTTGTTCTATAGACAGGCTAGATTCAAACAATTTTTGTAGAGAACTTAGTTTTTGTAGCTTTTTTTTGTTTTTCATCCTGCAAACCAAAATACCATGAAATATTTACAAAACACTCACTAAAGGAGGAAAAAAGCCTCAGATGGTTGCAGTGAATAGAGAAGTGTTTTAAAAGCCAAGAAGCTATTTAAGCACAAGTCTTAACTCTTCTTTTTCCCCACATAGTCTGCGAAGTCTTACTGCAGTAAAATCCTATCAAAAGCCTTCACAGCTAATCTGCCAGGAACAGTTTTGGTTAGAGAACTGCTATTAACCTATAGTTTTCCAACTGTCTTACACTAACAGTGGATGTAGAAGCACATACTTGCCAGGAAATACCACATGTGAAGCAAAAATTATTTGTCTTGGGAGGCTTTTGCCAGCAGCAATTTCATGATTTTCAAGTGTCAGATTTAACCTATTTGTCATTTGATATACATGGTTGTATTCTTTGGGCTCTAACTGAGATAACACATATTCTTTCGTAAGTGTTTTCATGCCAGAAAACTGCTGGACTCTTCTCTCCCAGCTTACATAAAGGTCCACTTCTCTGCTTGCTTGGACTAGAGGAGATAGGAAGGGGAGGGAAGGGAAGCATTTGCCTGGTGCAGTCCCTCTGCCTGAAGACCAGTATTTGCCCAAGAGGTAGATTAAATCATTTTGGTAAATCCATTTTTTGGTCACCTAAGTGGCTAACTTTTAAAAAGATTCAATTCACCAGTATTCACTGGAGTCTAAATGTAAAGTCCTCAATTGAGGACTACTCTCAGAATGTTAACTGAGAATGTGGCAACAGTATTTTATTGAGTTTTCTGTAAACATTAATATATATAGTATATAGACACACACATGCATAGATGAACACACATTTAGATATATATACATATATATATATCTCTCTCTCAAGACTTTTCAAATATACATACATTTGTGTACACGCACACACATATATATACACTGTCTTTCACTGTACTCCTGAGTATCTGCAAGGCCAGGTGCCACCTGTCTTTAACATTTGTGTAGAACACTTTAGAGATTATTGCATAAAATAAAGTGCATAAACTTTCAAAAATACTTTGAAACAGTCAACTTTCCTGTCCAGGGTGCTACTAAACAAGAGGCTCAAACTTGACTGAGTACAAATCTCACATTAGCAGTGGAGCTAATGAACCCTGACCTCCTTTGTATCTGTGTCTTGTGCTCTGATTTGCTACTGTCTGAATAAGATATGAGGGCCAGTTGATCCTTTGCCTGCATTTAGACATAGATTTTAATAAGGAAGGAGTTCACACTGTAGCGCTATCCCTGCTTTTAGCAATAATGAGGGTCTCCCCTGGACAATCCCCAGGGTCCACAATTTCATCAGACTTGTAAAAACTTAGTATCTTTCAGGCTGGTTCGGTAGGAATCGGACAACAAGGGCTCAAGTAACCAGGTGAAATGACTATGAAACTATCATTCACACACATGCAAACATAGAAGGATGAAAAACATGAATTCCTCAGAAAACAGACTGAAATTTTCAAGGATGTAAAAACATATTTACTTCCAGTATGCTTGAGTTTTCCTGTTCCCCACAGTATTGCAGGCTGTTTGAGAATCACTTTAGAGCATTATAGCACAGAGCATGACAGAATAATTTTTTTTTAAAATTATAAATATTTTTCAATTTATTATTCCCTTTTAATCTCAGAGAAACAGAAGGGCATGATTGAAAACATTTTTCCAATATGTCCCAAAACTCAAGGATCCTGGCATTCAAAACTGTGTAACCACCTCCGTTAACACCAAAACATTGATTGTTTCAGCACCATTTATCCAAAGCCAGTTTATAAAATTAATTGATCTTTCCTTTGCATACCAGAGAACTAATGCTAACTCTGCCTCTGTGACACTTCACATTACAGAAGAATGGAAGAGTTCTTCACATTTTTACCTCAGGGCTATGTTGGAATGACAATAAGGCACACAAGGACACAGTTGAAAACACTCAACAGATGCTTTTTTCTGTTGCAGTTTTTAATTTGAGCCTTACATCTTGACTACATTTCTTTTGGGCATTTTTTACCCAGATTTATCCTTAGGGTGACTGTGCTGAAAAAAATGGATTTTCATTGGGGATTGATTTGGCCCGTTAGGCTAACATCCCGATGTCTTCATACTAAGCCAGTATCAAGATGTTTTTAAGATTTCCTTTATCTTACACAGATTGAAGAATTGCTCCTATAAATTTCATTCTGATAGAGAACACAGAGAAGAGCAAGAAAAAAAATGGAGAGAAAAGTAACTACAGGCAACAAAACTCAATAGCTTTTATTCTATGATCACAGAGCACTATTTCCAGTTAATGCTACTGAAGCAACACAAGACTTTATTATTGGATATAAACAACACATAATGAGCATCTATGGTACACTGGATAACTCCTATTAGTGAAGGAATATCTTCATAACTCACATGTTGTTTTACCACTTCATTTTATTAACTCTCACTTATTAGACAGCAGCAGTGTTTTCCACTACAACAACAGCTAACTTCTTCAGAGTCCACTGTGTGACAGTTTTCCCAATGCTACCCTTCTGGGGATTTTCCTGAAGAAAGGATTGCATATATGACTTGTTTATGTGTTGGAAAGGTAGACAGAGACAACAAATAAAAATGAGGGGCTGCTTGGTTGTCTGTGCATGCAGCCCTCTGTTCAAAGCTGACTGAGCCTGACCTGCTCCCTTCTCTGGCAGCACAGGAAAGTAAAAAATTCATCACTGACCTTGATGAATAGCAGAGGGACTAGGAGAGGGGGAAAACTTGCATCCTGACCCTTATCTCCCCTTTGACAGCATGGGACTAGAACATGTAGTTACGTGATCACCACCCACTCATGGTCAGTCTACTTGGGGCCCCTGTCACAGTTTAGAGCTCTACAAATCATCTTTCTTGTGAGGAATGGAGAGGCATGTGCTCAGAGCATCAAGAGGGGCTAGAGAACTCCTCATCCTAAGCCTTACAAACACTGCCTTTATATTCTGATTTGTAGAAGGAGAAGAATATTCTTGTAGTCAGTGTTTTGTTTGCTTGTTCGTTTGGGTTTTTGCTTTTTACATATGTTTGTAATACTTACAAGTGCTTGGGATACACTTCCTGATGCCCAAGGAACTGAGACACTGAGTAGAGGCCTGTGGCACCGTCCACAAGCATTTAAAGAATGCTCCTGACAGGTTGCTAGCTTGCTTCCAAGCCTCCAAACATAACAGAGCTATCCTGCCCACTACACTGCTTCTCTGAGAAGCAGAGGATTCATTTTAAAATTCTGGTTCTGACCTACAAGACCTTCAGTGGTCCAGCTCCTGCACACGAGCACAAGCTCTTTTTCCCAACTGCACTGCAGATTCCAGTCCACTTATCATCATCTACTGCTGGCTCTAATACCAACATACCAAAGAACTTCCCCTTTTTTTTGCATTACACATCTGGAATGCTTTGCCAATTTGTAGCCTGTTGACTCAGGACAAGATTTTTTTATACACAAATGCCACTCTGGGATACTGCAGCATGTACTAGCCTATTGCTGATATCATTATGTTCTGATGATGTGTTAGGATCCAGTTTTAAGGTCCTTAGCAATACCTCTGCCCGAATTAAGGTGCAAACAAGACCATATGCCAGTGACAATATATGGGTTTATTAGATAGTAAATATGAAACAGAGAGAGAGAGAGAGAGAGAGAGAAAGGAAGAAGGAAAGAAGTGGAAGACGGGGGGGACGAAGAGTGACAGAGACAGAATAAAAAGAGTATCACCGCTCCGTGGGCCCCGCTGGTGCTTCGATGATCCTCTTCAGCAGGTCTTCCCGGTGGTGTAGGTCCCCCCAGAAACACAGACTGCGTTGGGTATTTATGCTCAGGCTAGGTAGGCATGTCCGGGCATGTCCTCCTGGAGGTGGGGGGTTCCACAGCTGGCCGGTTTGTGTACTCAGAGGATGGGTGTTGATTGCCTCTCACCAGAGGTTACGCCATGCACCCAAAATCCTCCTCCTCCCTCAGTTGGGGGGGATTTTTGTTTAAACCTGGCTTCTGTGAGCTGTGTTCCCCCCCCCACCCCAAACTCAGCTGGAGGCTTCAGTCTATTGTAGATGCATACCTTTCCCTCAGCCTGAGGTGATTGAACAATAGGTTTCCCTTTTATCTGATCAGCAGTCTGAGTTTCAGTTCAAAGTCCCAGTCTTCAGGGCAGCTCTTATGATGAACAAAATTTATATCAATGTTTGAGGCATGAACTGTTCCAGTCTCTGACAGCCACCCCGTGACTCAAACATTGTAATAAATGTCTCTTTCCTAGAAGCCTTCTTCACTTAGAGGTCGTCCACGGGGGTGATACGTACATAGCGGATAGTAGGAGAAAAGACAGAAGAAGCAGAAGCAATAATGCGAGTAATCATACAGCGTACAATAGCTATCCCAATCATTAATCCAATTTTCATTAGCCATTGTCCCCACCCCGTGAGTCCCAAAGAGTGGAGTATGGACATCAGCCAGGAATTGGGGTTGACTCCTTGAAACCAGTCTTTGGGTTGGAGAGATTGGAAGAGTTCTGATGTTTGATCAGCAACTTCTTTCATCTTGGCTCTGCTTCTTCAATTGATGCTGTTGCATTGTGAACCGTGATACAACATTCAGTTTCAGTAAGTTTCAACATTCCACATACACCTTGCTCTTTTAGCAACAACATATCTAATGCTAGACGATTTTGTAAAGCCATTTTTGACACTTGTTGGGCTTGCAAGTTAAGCTCTCCAAATGCATACCTGGTCCACTCACCGAGGGTATGCACTTGCCATGTAAGATTTTCCAGAGCCCATTGGTGCTGTCTGATAACTGAGTAAGGTGTAAAAACTATCCTAAAGCCCAAGACTATCTTTTGCCCTACCGTGTAATAGTCTGGGGCGTGAAGGTTGCTGACCCATTCTCGGCTGTGTTCAGGAGAATTCAGTTCTCGACGTGTTCTTCCTGCTAGTGAATAGTGGAAGACATGATTTGGGCAAATAGATGGGAGTACTATCCCACACCTTAAGCCAGCATGTTGAGTTAAGCTTAACCGTGAATAAAATTTTCCATCAGAACATCCCCAAGCTAGTCCAAGTGGTGCAGGGTAGTTGCTTGTCTTGCAAGTCCAAGTGTCATTATAGTCTATCAAATACATTTGGGGAGATGATGCAATTGGAATATTCTTTAATGGGTAGTGGGTAGGAGGTATCCCACAATACAGTGCTTGTTGGATGTGGGCCCAATACGTCTTGGAACTGGACACGGAATTACACAGCAGGTCTTGATTTTTAAAACCCATAGAGGGATATCCCCAACAGATGCACATATCAAGTATTAAAACGCGTATTTTCTCAATTAACCAAGTCTCAAGGGGGTCCCCAGGTCCTGTAGTACAATTGATTACCTTTGTACACTGGAACAAGGGCAAATGGGCTTGTTGAGGAGGTGTGTTCACATACTTCAAAGGTTTTAAAGTAGGGTTCTCTCTTGACCACATCCACATATAGTTGGAAGAGTCTATAGGTAGTGTTCCGGCTCTGCTGGGTAATTCTATGCGCCAAGAAAAATTAACCTTTAGCACATATGGTGCCTCATAATAATCTGGTTGCCTTAGTGGGTGAAAGATGGGGTCAAAAGGGAAAGATTGACAAGGGACCTTGTTAGTTAGGGATTTAGGAATTTGATATACCCCTGCTAATAATGTACCTTCCCCAGCCTCCCTCGGTATGCCAGTTTCCCCAGGGCTCAGAGAAATGTTGACCTCTGGATGGGAGGCATTACACATATCTCGACCATAACCTTGCTTGTTATTATAATATGCAAAATATGTATCATTAAGTTTTACTTGGTGTGGGAAACAGGGGCGCTCCACAACCTCAAGTGTTCCCTCAATTAACAGATAAAGGGTTCTCCATTTCAAAGGCAGTTTAATTTTTAACTGCCAGGGGATGGGTATGAGAGTATAGGGTCTTTCCCGACGCTGCGGTTCACTCAAGTCAATTGAAAGATCTGTGGGGGTTACAAAAAATCTTAGGCCCTGTTCTGCAGACAGGGGAGGAGCCACACAAATCCCCTGGTCGGTCTGGTTCCAAAGACACGTGAAGCCCAAAATTAATTCCCGTGCAAGATTTGTAGAGTTATGGCTCCCATTCCCTGGGGCTGGCTCTCCAGTCTTAGCAGCGGGTAAGCATATCCATATACACAAAAGGAACAAAGCGTATATACTAAAGCTACAATTATTCCTAGAAATAAGGTAACAAGGCATTGTGTGGTGTAAATCCTGTGAAGGGCTTCTTCTTCGTCACTTCGGGTCCAGATTTCCACCTGTAAAAGATCAGAGGAACAACTCGGTCTGACCTCGAACCGGTTTAAAAAGGGAAAATCTATCTACTACTGATTTTATGCTCTTTGTTGTGAGCATCCATTGCTATCCAAGTGTATTTATTCAATGGGGTTTTTAAAACCAGTGGCACTTGGCCAATGGTGGGGAGTTTCACCAGCACAGGCTGTCCTGGGTGCTGTGTGGGAGTTCTAAGATGAGTAGAACTCATAGAATCGGGTACTGTTGTGGGAGCAGTGGGACAAAAGGCAGTTAGTCGGGGGCATCCATTGACCCCCCATCGGTCATTTATCTTGGTCACTGCATCTCAAATGCGATCTGCCTACTCAGGTTCATGTGGCTTAAGAAACCGTTTCAGTAGACCATTGGTCCTTTCGACTATGCCATTGGCCTGAGGGTAATAGGGGGTGTGGAATACCCACTGTATACCTTCAGCTTTGGCCCAGTCCTGTACTGCTTTTGCAGCAAAGTGACTACCATTATCAGATTGTATGGATTTAGGTTTTGGCAAACAGCTGAACCATAGCTGCAAGTTTTTAATAGTGTTCTCCCCCGTTGCCTTTGATACAGCTGCAGCTTGCGTCAATCTAGAAATTATTTCTACTCTAACCAGCACATACGTTTTCCCATTTGATTTCCTGAAAGGACTAATGTAATCTACTTGCCAGACATCCCACAATCCCTTTCCCTGCCTCAAGTGCAATGGAGGGTCTTGTAAGGGATGCCGGTCAAACCGAGTACAGCATTCCCCGCATGCAGTTATTACAGTAGAACATTGTTCTTTGGTTACTGGCCATCCTCGACTGTTGGCTTCCCTCAGTAAATCCTTAATTCCTGAGTGTCCCTATTTGACGTGTAACCACTCTAATAGATGCTCCCAACTTTTATTTTCCATTTCTACTGCCAAGGGGGCCAGGCGGGTGAGGGCATCCACCTGGTTGTTAAACTGGTGTGATAAAGTGTCATTATCCTGGTGGGCTGCAAGCCATCTCACAAAGATGTGGTGATTTTTAGCAATTCCTAGAATATCTTCCCATTTTCTTCTCTCCCAAATCGGAACACGGCTGACTTTCCAATTGTTTTGTTCCCAGAAAGGGAGCCACTCTGTACAACCCTTGAATACTGCATACGAGTCAGTATAAATGCATAGAGGATGTTGATTGCACACCTTCTGGGTAATGACACTCCAAACTGCCACCAGTTCCCCCACTTGTGCACTGCCCTTTCCCTCTGAAACAATTCGGTCCCCCTCGCCATCCACCCGGAGGGCTACCACTCTGTATTTCCACGTCTTCCCCTCCCTTTTTGCCGATGCATCTGTGAACCAAGCATTAGTTAGGTCAGAGGAATAGGGAGGAGCAGGGTTAATGACAGAGAGAGGAGGTTTAGTGTCGAGAGATTCAGGAAGAGGGTCTTGAATTTCTAGGAGTTTAGGGGTTCCCTCTTCAATTGCCCTGCTCAGAGAATAGTGCTCAATTTGGGCATACCATTTCCTGACAGTTTCTCGCTGAGCAACTCCTACAGGTGGGGGGGTGCCGCTAAGCACAATCTTTAATACCCTGAATGGCCCCCTGAGCAGGAAGGGCTGTTGATGCAGGATTTTTTCTGCTTCCTGTAATGCAATAGTGACCACAAAGAGCCCCTTTTCCCAGTCAGAATATCTTCTTTCAGCATCTTTGAAACTCCTAGAGTAGAATCCAATGGGGCGAGGGGAACCCTCAGGTCCCTTTTGCCACATATGGACTGACAAACCATGGAAAGCAAAGCCCCATTCTACGACAAGAGGATCTGTAGGATGCAGAGGACCTAAAGCTTGATGCATGCCAGCTTCAAAAGTTAACAATTTCAAGGTTTCACTGTATAGTGGAGTCCACTCCCATTTTGCTTTTTTACGTGTCAGATCATATAAGGGCCGTGCGATAATTGAGAAGTCAGGAATATGTTTTCTCTAAAAGACTAATATTCCCAGCACGTACTGCAATTCCTTTTTGTTCTCTGGTATGTTTACTTGCTCTAGTGAGGTTAATGTTTCAGCAGGGATACAGACAGCGCCTCCCTTCCACCAGATACCCAGGAATTTAACTTCAGGGGAGGGGTGTTGGATCTTATCTTCTGGTATTTGTAAGCCTACACTCTCGAGATGTTTAATAATGCGGTTCTGAGTATTTCCTACCGTCTCAGTGTCTGGGCCCCCGATTAGTACACCGTCAATGTACTGATAGGTCTTTACTCCCTCATCTATTGGGATTATAGATAATTCTTGAGCCAGAGCATAATGTGCTAGTGTGGGGGAATGACGATAACCTTGTGGTAATCGGGTAAACGTGTATTGTATTCCTTCCCAGAAAAATGCAAAGCATTCTTGGTCACTTTCTTGAAGAGGGACCATAAAGAACATATCTTTAACATCAATAGTGGCTAAAATGGGATGAGCATGTTCCTGTATTGTGGCAATTAATTCAGCAATGTTAGGAACTGCTGCTGTCAAAGGTGCTGTATTGGCATTTAATTTCCTGTAATCTACTGTCAGCCGCCATTTCCCATTTGATTTCCTAACTGGCCATACAGGAGCACTGTATGGTGAATGAGTGGGGACAATTATCCCATCTTTCCTTAAATCCGATATCACAGGGGAAATGCCTTCTCTGGCTCCCAGCAGCAAAGGGCAAGGTTTTACATGAGTTACCTTTGAAGGAGGCAGGTGGGGGGCAGCTTGTAGCAGGTGAAGTGATGAGAAATCCGAACCAAAAGACCACTGCCTGCCCTTGTTGTTGGTCCAGGACTTCCCCTTTAAGATGTCCAAGCCTAGCAGATTAACAGGGAATGGACTAATAACCATTAGTGTTTCAGTGGCACTAGCGTCCTCTGGTAGCTAGCATTTTACTCTGGCAGCAGGTTGTGACTGCAGATTACCAAAAGCATCTGCCACAATGAGTCCTTTATTGTCAGGCACTATACCGCACCGTATAGCATCATCAGTTTGCAAAGCTGATATTTGTGCTCCCGTGTCAAGCAAGAAAGTTATAGGGGTCCTATAGGGACCTATAGGAAAGGTTATCATCATGTCCCCAGATAACTTTTCTGTGACCCTCCTAAGGTGTCTCCACTGCCCATCCCCCGGCTCACCTACTGGGGATGGCCTGAGGAGTTTCCCGACTCTTGCCCGCTTAAGTCAATCAGTGTCGCAATAGGCGGGGCAGTAGGCATAGCCTTAGGGGAATCTGTGAGTGGGGGGGGAGTTGCCTTAGCTGGAGAATTTTGCCAGTTTTCAATCAGTATCTTTAAATCTGCTGTAGACTGGCCATCCATAATGATTCGGGGAATGCCCTTTTGTATACCTTGAATCCAGAGGGCATATCTCTCCCCCCTTGTTGATGTTAGTTCTCTCTGATTATGTACTCGCCTGGGGGGGATGTTCTCACCTCCTTTCTTTGGGGGGCAAAAGAAGTATTTCACCACTCAGCCCGATGGATGGCAGTTTTAGGCTCAGATTTAGAAGGTATTGGATTAGGGGGTCCAAAACGCCTGCTGTAATTAATAAGTTCTTGAGCCACCTCCCCCCAAGTCCACAACTTTTCTCTCGGTCTGCCTGGAAACGCTTGATCAAAGGTGGAGTGTTCACTGCCATCAGCTAGGGCAGAGCGGATTTGATCTTGCAAGTGAATCCCCAGATTCTTTAACGATTCTGGGAGGCCACGTATTAGTGGAGTCAAGTGATTGGGGTCTACTGGCATTGACATTGGGGAACCTTTATCAGGTTCCAGTATGCGCTGATGTATTAATTGGAGGCAGGCGGCTTTCTGGACACTTTCAGTCAATTGATCCATAGAGGTTACTATGGCAATTGGGTCACCCCTCTCCAGTGGGCTCAAACCCCCAGCCCAGTAGGCAGCCCTCTGGGTGAGGGACCAGGGGGCTCTTCTATTACCTGTAGTCAAAAAGACCCCCAGTAGCCCTCTGACTCTGCTTCAGTCAGCAAGATTCGATCTCCTCCTGTAAGAGAGATTCTCCACACATATTCTGTCTCAGACTCCCTCTGAGTACGACTGTATTCCTTCTGTAATTTCGCCAACTCTGGGGGTATAAGGTATTTCTTTGGTTATTATGGCAGGGAAAGCATCATCCATTCCCTCATATTGATACTCTGTTTTAACCAATGGTCGAAGTTTTTTAACCTCTACTTGCTCTAAGTATTTCTCAGCCTCTTTTAAGGTTTGCAGGGGATACAGAGGCTCATTATCGCCTCATTCAGGATCTTTAATTTCCAGACAGTTAAGCAAAGCGGCTCTGAGCCTTTCAGAGCAACGCCTTTCCTCCTTTAATTGATCTTGCAGCACTTTTACTAAGTCTTGCAGGGAGTGTAAGATCTCTGCATTTTTGCTGTTCAATTGGGATTTTTCTTTTATAGCAGCAGTCAAGGCTGCCCCCAACACAGCACAGACGATAGATTTACCTTTTCCTGGTCGAAACCTTTTTTCAGCTCGCAAACTAGTTATGCGATCCATTATTGCCTGCTCGTTATCCCAATTTTCTTGTGCCCACTCCAGCCCTGGTGGGGCAGGGCAGCTATCAAATTTCTCCAGGAAGGACAACAGATTATCACCTTTACTATGGCTGCTTGGGACAGTCATTTTCCCTTAAAGTTTTCCTACAGCCCCTACAACAAAAGCCTCGTTTACTCTCCCTTTTTTTCAATGAAAACTAAGCCGTTGTGTGAAAGCACAAGGGGAGAATTCCAGCTCCACAATACCACAACTGCAGGCCTCAGGAT
>VWZW01005635.1:6831-18735 GCA_013397115.1 Edolisoma coerulescens
CCCACGGGCGCGCTGGGGCTCGGGGTCCCCCCGCTTCTCTGGGGACGCCCCTCCCTGCCCCTGACCTTTGATGTGCGGCAGCTCCAGACAGGGCTGGTGGGACGGGAAACCACCGCCAGCTGTGCCCGCCACCCCACGCCCTGTCACCCCACACCCTGCCACCCCCAGGTGTGCCCGTCCCCCACGCCCTGCCCGCAGGGCTGGGCACAGCCTTTTCTCCACCGGGCGCTGCTGATCGTCCTGCCGGGCAGGTCGGACAGGGACAGAGTGTTGTGAGTCGGGCTGGAGAGCGGAGCAGGGCAGGGCAGGGCACGTGGGGACGTGGGCCACCAAGGCTCCATCACTCCCTGACGGGTTTGGGACAGCCAGAGAGGGGCTGCCGGCCCTGCTTGGTGCTCCCGGGTAGGCACAGGTGGCTGATGTGAAGTGCCTGGGGCAGCACTGCTGGTTGGTGACACTGTGCTCACCTCGGCCCCCCAGAACCGTGTCCCCAACCGCAGTGCCGGTGTCACTGCTCCCAGAACAAAATGTCAACCCATGCAAATGAGACTGCGGGAGCGGCTGATTGAAGGGCCCTGCCCCGCCCCGGAGTTGCAATCAAATATGCAAATGGCTCCCGAGGAGGCTAGTGAAGGCTATTAATAGCGGGGATGAGGCTGGGAGAAAGCGTGGTGTTCCTGAGGGAATGAGCCTGGGGATGAGCTGGTTCTGCTTGTCCCTCTGCCCAGCCTGTCCCTCTCTGCAATGCCCTGGGCAGGTGACAGGTAGTCCCTGCGGGGAGTCCATGGACACCAGGTATTGCTTTGGCCACCATTGCCCTTTGCAGGGCAGGTGCTGCCCGTGTGCCCACTGCCCAGTGCCCAGAGTGTGTCTTGGTGCTGAACAGCTGGGAAACCCTGTGGGAAAATCACAGAAAACTCTGGACTGAGATTTCAGTCCTGGGGAGTCAAACCAGGAGGGATGAGGTGCCCGGTGGGACCTGGGCACTGCTGGGGGGGTTACTGTGGCTCGGCCTGGGCAGGGAGCTCAGCCTGAGGCAGCTGTCACCATGCTGTGGTAGGGAGGGAGGAAGGGGCTCCCTCCCACCCCCCACCCTTCACCCTGTGCTTCCATACCCCCTTCTCCCTCCTGGTTTCCCTCCTTTGCCACTGAAGCAGAGGACATCCCTCTCCTGCCAGCTCTGGTGTGAGCACAAGGCACCGGTGGGAAGCACGCTGTCCCCAGTGTCCCCAGCCAGCGCAGGGGTCTTGGTGTGCTTGGCCCCTGCTGCAGTCCCTCCACCCCGTCTCTTGGGTTTTGGGATCCAGGAACCATCTGACCTTTTTTTAGAAAATTGCGGAAGTCAGGCTGGAGTCAACAGTAACTAATTATTTAAAATCTGAAACTGGCATAATTAGCCCAATTAACAGTCTCAGGTGACGTCTGATTCCATCTGATAACGGCCCGAGGAAGAGGGAAATTAATTAACCCGTCAGCCTGACATTTGTAGGTCACCACTGGCTCCTCATGATGTGGGGGTGGGAGCAGGGCTGGTTTGGGGGGTCCCGTCTCTCTTGGTGTAAGGGGTCTGCACCCTTTGGGGGTCTCGGTGCAGGGAGGGGGCTGTGGGTGAGCCACCTGGGGGAGATGGACTGGGAGCTGCTGGGTGAGGGGATGGGGTGCTGTTGTCCGAGGCCAGGGTGCTGGGCAGGGGGATGGGCTGGGTGTCCCCCAGAAATGCCACGGCCGGCCCGTTAGTGAGGCGGCAGCTGTGGGCCTTTAAGGTTGCTGTGGAAACGGTGCTGCTCATTACCGGGAGGAGCCTCCTGCTCTCCAGGCAGAGCCCCCCATCCCTGCAGGAAGGGGACCCCCCACCCCAGGCACCTGGGACTCCACAGACCCCCGTGTCTGCGGAGGGACATGGCGAGGGCACGGCTGTACATGCGCAGGTGGGTGACCTTGGGCATGTAGCCCCCTCCAGCACGGACCCCCCACCCCAGCTTGCCCTTGGCATGGCCGGTGGTGCCAGGTAGGGCTGTGCGTGCCTGGACACGCCTGGACCCACATGGACACGCATGGACACACGTGCATCCTGACCTGCCCGTGCAGCCCAGCCGTGCCCCCAAGGCCCCTGGGGACCCTGTCCTCGCACCTCGGCTGGCACAGGGACCTAGCTTGGCACCCGGGCTGTGCTGCCTCCCCCCCGGCATGGTGTGGGGCCCAGGGGGAACAGAGTGTGCCGAGGCAGAGCCCCCGGCCGCAGCCCGGTGCCGCGCTCAGCTCTTGGAGTTTTAATGAGGTAAATTGTATAAAAAGCTCCGTTTGCCCTACATGCCCATCCCTGCGTGAAGCTGCTGCGGCGCAGCCCGGGCACACCCCGGGAGCTGGGCAGGGGGCTATGGGGCTGGGCACACGCTCCCGGGCTGGGCACGTGGCAGCAGCAGGAGGAGGAGGAGGACGAAGGCGGTTTAGCACATTTGCAATCATTTCCCTCCTCCCCCCCAAGTTTACAGCTTACCTCAGCGGCTTATCAGCCTCCAATCTCATTAAATCAGGCAAATTGTAGCATCTGATATTTTATGGAGATTAAGGTGTGCGCCCAGACTCTATAATTATCGGCAAAGATGTATTTACAATACCTTGTTGCTAGTAAACAAAAAATAACTTCAGATCAAAGCTCTCTTACAGGGGAATAAATCTGCCCATCGAGCCCCGCTGCGGCGCACGGCAGGGAGACACCGGAGCCACCCGGGGTGGGTGGGCATCACGGGGGGACACACGGGGGGCGTTTCAGGGATGTCCCCCATCCCACGTGGCCGCTGCGAGTCCCATGTGCTGGATCCATCCCCAGGGTCTCCCTTGCTGGCATCTCCCATGAGAGCCTGGTTGCACCCACCCCTCCGGCCACGGCTCCACTGGGGATTTCCACCCCAGGGACCTCCCTGCTGAGACAAGTCCGGGATTTATCGGCACATGTGCGTTGCCCCTGGATTCCTCACGGCGGTGGGAGCGCTGCGGATTACCGATGTGGTGACGCTGGTTTATTGCTGCCTGAAGTGGATTTATCCGTGCGGCAGGGCCCGGGCTCGCTGCCGGTGTAAATCACCACGGCACGGCTGGCAGGAGCCTCAGCGCCCTGGCTGCATCCCGACAGGCCCTTGGCATTCCAGCCTCCCCGGGGGTTTCGTGGCCGGGCTCCCCGTGGGACCGTGCGCTCCACACCACGGATCAGCTGCCCCTTGTCCATCTCACTCTTGTGCCCACTGAAACGAGAATAAAATGGTGATAATGCTGCAGACCTCCTCTGGAAAGGGCTCTGAGGCAGATGAAAAGCCCTACTTAAGAGTGAGGCCATTATTATTAATAACTCGGAGCAAGGCTGTAAATTCAGCCGACACAGCTATTATGGGAAATGAACCTGCTCCCGTGCCGGATCGCAGGCTGCCAGGTGTGGGATGGGGATGGGCACGGGAGAGCAGGGCTGGATGGCCCCATGGCTGCTGGCTGGGTCATGCCAACAGCCGCTGGGGCAGCATGGCCAGAGGGGACAAAACCTCTTGGCTGTCACTGGCTCCATCTGGGCTCTCTGAGATGTTTTCTTGGCTTTTCTGGGAAGGCTGGAGGTGGGAGGGAGCGATCCTGGAGCACAGGTCTCCTCCCAGCAGGAAAGGAGGTGACCGAGCTTTGCACCCTGGCCCAAGCTCAGGTCAGGGGTGATGCAGGATGTGAGGAACATGGGCAGAGCTGGGTGCTGGGAGTGGGGCCAGGGTGGTGCTGCTGGCATGAGGCTGGGCTGGGCAGGACCCGCTGTGGCCATCCTGGGCTGACTGTGCCCATCTGGAGAGTGCCCAGGGCAGTATCACACCTTGGCAAAGGCTGCATTAAAATAAAAATAACCTGGTGCCATTCAGTGCCCGGCGCCTGCAGCCAGGTCAGCAAAAGGCAAAGAGCTGCCGTGGCTCCCATTCCATCGGGATGATTTCACCTCTGGCACTGCCACCCCTGAGCGGGGCAGCCCCGGGGCTGGTGGGTGTCCGGGGAGGCAGAGCTGGGCGTGGGGCCGGGCAGGGGGTGCCGTGGGGGTGTGGAGTGCCATGAGGGTGCCACACGGGTGTCACGGGGGAGCGGAGCAGCGGCCATGGGCTCGTGGTGCTGCCTGCACCCGGCTCAGGAGCTTCTGCGGGGGAACGAGCTTTGATATAAATATCTTTTTGCTCAGCACACGACCTACTTTCCAGACAATGCCATTAGCCTCCCGACTCCCTCATTCATCTTCTGCCGTCCTCCCCCAGCCCGCCCCGCACTGGCACCTGCGCCAGCACGGCACACCGGCCATGGAGTGGTGAGCCAGGACGGGCACCTGGCTCGGTGGCACTGTGGGGACCCCGTGCTGGGCTTGGGGCCAGCCAGCAGCCCCGTTCCTGTGGCTGGCAGGGGCTGTTCCTGCCTGTCCTCAGTCCCTGCTCTGGCTTTGTAGAGGATGGCCAGGTCCCCTTGGGGGTTTCTCCACCCCATCCCACAGGGTACTCAGATCTGCCTCCCTCCCTGCTGCCTCCAGCCCCATTCCCTGCAAAGTCCATGGCTGGCTGGCAAATGGCCTCATGTGGGAGATGAGTCTGCGTGCCTTCACATTGCTACAGCCTCATCCAGGGACATCCTCGCCCAGGCACAGCCTTGTTGGCTACGTCCTGGTCAGGGCAGAGGGGAGCACAGCGAAGCAGCCACGCACTGGCTCAGGGCTGGCCCAGGGGCAGCGTGTGGGATCAGGTCCCCTCCCGAGCACCCCCAGAGCATCCCTGGTGCTGGGCCCACACACGTGGTTCATCCGAGGACGATCCTGCAGGAGCTCCCACGTGCTGGCAGAGGCTGTGCCGTGCAGCTGGCAGCTGGAAAGACGCTGGTGGGATTAGGGGCAGGTTGGACAGAGGGTGCCTGGTCCCACTGGCATGACACTGCCCAGCCCCTCTGGTTCATGGGGACAGCCCTGACATCGGTTTTCCCACAAGAGGTGGAAACACCTCTCCGGGCCCACCACCTGCACACCTCCGTGCACCCCCGTGATGAGCCCCCGCTCCTCGCCTGCAGCTAAAATTAAATATTCGATTTGTATTGCTGGTAAATCCTGCAAATCTCTTTTATCTCTAAGCCGTTGTAGCAGGAATATCGGTGGTGTAATCTCCATGGGGGCTCGTCCCACTGCCCTTCACAGCTCCCTGGCTTGGACCATGCTCCCTTTTCCCCACATTTCCCTCTGGGATGCTTCTGGGTGGTGGAGCAGGTCTCCAGTGCCAGCAGCATAGCAGCCCGTGGCACCCATCCTGGGGGTGCTGCCGGCTTCAGGGACAAGGGTGTGCATGGTCCCCAAACTGTGATGGAGGTGCCCTTGCCCAGGTGATCCAGGTGGTCCCACCAGAGTGTGCCCCATGCCTGCCGTGTCCTCACTCACCAGCCGTGCCCCGCCTCCCCTCGCTCTGTCCCTGCGCTAAGAGCATTGTGCAGAATTATGTATTTAAATATTTAGGTTTTCATCAGCTTTGCAAATTAAGCCCATCCATTAAAGCAGCAGTTTGGGTCCTCTGCTGGCGAGCTGGGCTGTGCCATGCCTCGGGCTCGTTGTGCTCATCCCAGCCCTGGCCCCAGGGGATACAGCCTGGGAATGGGACGTGATGGCCCGGAGCATCCCTGCTGGCACAGGGACCGAGGGCTCCTCTTCCTCGCCGTTCCTGGAAACTCCGGATGGGTGTTATTTGGGGTTGGAGCGGAGAGTGCCGCGTGCCGGGGAAAGCAGGATGAGGAGCAGCGCTGGTGACAGGTGAGAGCCCTGGCCCAGCCAAGCACCTGGCAGGAGCAGAGCAGGGATGGAAGTGCCAGCCTGCCGGGGGCTCAGTGAGAGGGAAGCTCGGGATGGAAGGGTCAGCCTGCCCAGAGGCTTGGAGGGAATGGGCAGGGGGTGGCCAGAGATTGTCACTGCTCCCATGCTCAGTGATAAGGCTGTGCTGTCCCGAGATCACCAAAGAGGCTTTGGAGTGATCCCTGGCGTAAGTCATTACACGGCATGGCCAGGAGGTAAGTGGCTCTTTAAGCCTCGGCAGTGTGGCCCGCCTGGTGGCTCCATGCCAAAATGGGGGTGATGGGGAAACGGGGTTCATCCAGCACCGCTGCCAGCTGGGCCCCTGGCACAGCTGCAGGGCCTGAGGGGGCTGCCACGGCCCCCAGTGCCTCTGGCACATGCAGGTCTAACTCTCGGGGGGTGCTGGAGCCCACCGCCCGCCTGGGGCACCACTGGTCTCTGGAGTGAAGTGCCCGCTGGGAATGTGGGCAGAGCCCCCAGGGCGAGTGTGGCACAGGGGGATGTCCCTGCTCGTCCCTTCCCTCTGCTGCAGGTGAACATCAGGCCGTGGTCTCTCCATGCCGCTGGGCTCCCCGGTGTCACCTGCATGTCCCCCTTTCCCACCAAGGCCTGGAGGACACGGAGGAGCGTGCCGGCTGCCGCTGGCCCCGGGCAGTGCGGGCAGATGTTGAGTGTGTCCATGGGAGGGGAGCTGTCCGTGGGCATCACCGGTGATGGGTGCTCATCCGTGCGGTGCAGTGCCCACGAACCCTGTGCCAGCTGGCATGGGCTGGGGTCCCTGGAGCCCTGCCTGGCCTGGGGGTCCCTCCAGGGTGGTCTCCCAACTCAGCTGGTTGTGCTCCTGATGCCCTGGCTGTGGGGTCCCACCTCTGGCAGTCGATGCCCCGTGTGCCATGTCCTGGCTCCTGTGGGCAGGATGGGCATTGCTGCGGGGCTGAGGGGGCTGGAGGTGCCTGTGCCATGGGGCTTCTCACCCCTGCCAGCCCTTCCTCTGCCTGCATCTCCTCAGGGATTCCATGGCCCATGGCCCAATGCCACCTCTTTCCTTCTCAGCCAACTTCCTGGGATCTGGCTGCCAGGCCCGGGTGTTCCCCATCCTAAAGGGCTTTTGAAGATGTGGCTCTTCCACCAAGACCTGGGTTCGGGCTTTGCAGGGATGGAGTGCCAGACTCCACTGGCTTTGCCTTGGCAGCTCCAGGATGCTCCATCTCCCTTGCACACGTGGCACAGCAGCACGGCTCTTGCCCCTGGAGAATCAGGTCTGGGGCCAGGGTGGGTGGTCCTGGGCTGTGTGTGCTGTGCAGGAAGGGGGTTCCTGATCCCCCCGTGGTGGCAGCAGCCAGTCACCGGTGTTTTGGTGGGGAGTCCCAGCGCTGGCGGCCGTGCCGGGATCCCTGGCAGCTGGGCACGTCGAGGCCGTATTTCCTCGCTCTTCTCCAGGAGTAATTGCTCAGATGGGGACGTGGGGCAACTCCCATCCCTCTCCCGGCATGGTAATGAGTGAAGAAGACTCAAAGACAAATGGCTCATTAAGAAGCAGTGCTGCATTGCAGGATTTTTCATCCCACCAACCGCTGCATCAGCAGAGGCAGCACCTCTCGCGCTCACTCTCCCAGCCCTGGAGAAGGAGCTGTCAGGCAGCTGGGGCTGGTGCCAAAATTAATCATGTGCTTAATAACGTGCCCAGCCCGTCAAATGGCCTGTCCTCAGCCTCCTGGCGTGTGGAGCGGGGCGGCTGTGCTGGGCTGGAGCCCTGGGGCACTGTGGATTCGGGTTTGGTGCCTGGGAAGCGCCCGTGCTAGGCAAGAAGGATGTGCCAGGGCAGGGCTAAATGAGGGGAGATGCCCCCGGCCTTGGGGTGCCAGGGCCTCCCAGTTATGTCGGGGTGCCAGAGCACCCCAGCTCTGTGGAGGTGCCAGGGTCTCCCAGATTTGTTGGGGTGCCAGAGCCCTCCAGGTTTGTCGGGGTCCCAGGTGGGCAGCACGGTGCTACTGGCCCTTCTCAGTGGCCTGGGTAAACATTTCTTTCTCCACTCACATTTGCAGTTCCTCGGCTCGTGTTCATCTGTCATGACTTTTGAAAAATCTTGCCTCATCCCTTTTTTCCAGCGGTGCCCGGTTGGATCCTGCCCCTCGCAGCCCTCTGCAGGCAGTGCCTGCCTGCAGCTGCTCTGTTTTCTTTTATTAACAGTAATTGGTTTTGATTTCCTGATTGCAGCCAATGTATTTTCTGTGATCTTTGCATCCTGCTCACACTGCTTTCCTCTTTCCCTTTTCCTTTTTCCCTTTTCCTTTTCCCCCTTCCCCCTTTCCTCTTTCCTTTTCCTCTCTTTTTATCCCTTTTCCTTTCCTATTCCCTTTCCCTTTGTTCACCTTTCCCTTTCCCCTTTCTGTGCTAAATTAGGTGATCTCTTACTAAGCCCCTCTTTTTTTTCCTCCAGGCTGAGTAAATTTTACTAATTCAGCCTCATAAAATAACAGAGCAATTAGTAATAAAATAAAATGTTTGCTTTCCACAACCCTTCTCGCTTACAATGAGCTGGGAAAGAGTAAATAGATTAAAAGCACGGCGGAAACGACCTGGCGGTATTCCATATTTATTTTCTTCCGACGACCGTAGATCAAATTTGCTCAGCCCCTAAGTGGGAAAACCACTTTATTTTATTTTTTTCCCCGGCTCCAGCTCGCGCGCAGTGCCGGGCGCTCACGCTGCGTGTTTGTTCTCTCCCGCTTTCATCCCAAGCCATAAAGGTCCCCAGCAGGACCCAAGCTGGCAGAACCTCACATTAATTTGCAGAGCAGAACGGGCTGAGCTCGCGCCTCTCCCGGGCTGGAAGCTGGAAAAAAGTCCCTTTGGTGAGGCTGGAAAGCCGGGGTGGCGGGAGGAGGCTTTGTGGAGCGAGCGGCCGGATCTGGAGCAAATGAAAGTCGATGGCGAGGTGGCCGCTGGGCCGGCTCCGGCACCCGCTGTCAGGGAATTGCATAACAGGATGGGACTGGGGATGGTTTTGGGACTAAACTGGGTGAAACACGTGGCTGTGGCCGTGCGGAGCTGTCCCCGTTGCTGCGCTGGTGTGGGGCGGCCTCGGGGGAGGATGGAAGGCTGGGCTGATAAAAAATACACAGGGAGGTGGGTCAGGCTGGTTTTGGGGACGAACACCCTTGCTGTGGCTTCATCCCCTTCCTGTTCCTCCCCCAGAGCCTGCTGCCCCCGGGATTCCCAGCGTGGAGGAGCTGCTGCCGGTGGGACCATGAAGACAGCATCCCCCTGAGTGCTGGGCGGTGAGTGCCACCACCACGCTTCACTGGGACCCCGGCACGGACTGCCCATGGTGGGGCTGCTGGGGAAGGGCAGGGGGCCAGGATGCCCCCGAGTGCAGGGCCATCAACCCCAGCTCTTGGGGTTAGACCTGGAAATGTTAGAAAACCCAGTCTTGCCCTGTGCCAGGGAGGTTTGCCAGATCCACACATTGTGGTGGGGTTTTGATGTCCTCTCACATCCCCACTGGTGTTCCTGGAGCTGGAGGAAAGATGGGAAGATCCTGGGTGCTATGGGGTCCTGGGGAAGCTCAGGCTCCTGATGGGTCTGCCCTGAATCCCCGTAGCCCTGGGCCTCGGCACAGCGCTGCCTCCAAGGCAGGGATCCCATGGGGTAGCTGCTGGGAAGTGGAACTGCCTCTGCCAAGTGCTCCTATGGGAAATTAGGCAGGAGGCTGAATTTTAGGATGGCCTGGAGCACCAGGGACTACGAGTCCCTCTCCTCCCTGTGCTGACCCTCGCAATGGGGAGAGACGTCAGAAGGAGGTGGTGGTGGGGAGTCGCTGGTGGGAGTTTCTCCAGGCTCTGGATGCAATAAAGGCAAGGAGTGAGTTATTTGTAATGGTAATTATGCTCTTCCAGTTTATCCTACCACATAATTGTGTGGGCGGTAGGTTCCCACTGGTGGTAATTACCCTGGTGTTAAATGGCACAAAATTCAGCTGGGCTGGGTTTTTCCCCCCTGACTTGAGTCTGTGCTTTGGTGGCACAAATCCCTCCATCCCGAGGGCTGCGCAGTGGCTTGGCCNCCAGCTGCCCCAGTCCCACGTGCCAACCTCCTGCCCACACTGCCCTCCTGGGACAGGGGAGAGGAGTGGGCTCGGCGGCCTCTCCCATCCTCTGCACGTGGCCATCCCCGCTGGCACATGGGAACGGGGACCCTGAGCTGCGCTGCCCGTGCTGAGCCACAGAGGATCACTCCCGACCCCTTCTCCATCCCGAGGCTGCCCTCAGGGAGCCCGGCTGGCCCCTGGGCAGGGTGTAGACGCCTGTGTCCCCTTGGTGAGCTGGGACATGGATCCTTCACCACGGCACATCCCCACCCGCTGCCAGCGCTCCGCAGGTGCGGGGGAGCTGCG
Organism: Edolisoma coerulescens; assembly: GCA_013397115.1. Classification (NCBI taxonomy): domain Eukaryota; kingdom Metazoa; phylum Chordata; class Aves; order Passeriformes; family Campephagidae; genus Edolisoma; species Edolisoma coerulescens. The sequence goes on from VWZW01005635.1 coordinate 17,058, forward strand.
GCGCTGCCTCGCCGGCGGTTCCGGCGTTGTTGAATTCCTGCACCTGCTGAGCACAAAAGCCCGGCGGGCTCATGCTGACGGGCTCCGCAGATATTTTGACTCCTTCTTGCCGCCGCGGCAGCAATATTTGGATCAGCTGAGAGCTTCCCTCCCCGAGCAGGAGATGATAGCTCAGCCCGTGGAGGCAGAGCTGGGCTGGGAGCCTGTCTGTCTGTCTGTCCTTCCATCCTGCTGCTCGATCCCAGGGCAGGGAGGCAGCTTCATCCCATGCTGCTGCTCCTGCTCCTCGCAGCAGCTCTCCTGGGATGGAAGAGGCATCTTCTGTACCAGCTGCAGCATCCTTCCGTTCAGGTTAAGATGCAGCAATTAGGGAGCCTTGTTAGAGCAGGAGTGGGATCTGAGGGTGGGGAGTGGAGCAGGACGGAGCCATCCAGCCTCGAAGCTCAGAAGGAAGGTGGTGGTGGCTTGGGGCAGATGTGTTCCCAGAGCCCTGTCTGCTGCTCAGGGCCAAAACGCTGTCGCTGCCCACCCCCACAGCCCTTGGGGATCCCCAGCCGCTCTCCCCTCTGGGGCTACTCAGGGACACAACCCCCTCCCACTCAGCCCTGGCCTTCCCAGTGTCCCTCGTTTCCAGTCTCCGTGGTCTAATCCCCACGTGCCGCAGGTGACGTCCCACGGTCACCTTTCCCTGCAGCCAGTCTCGGAGACGTGCTGCCCGCAGCACCCTGCCCAAATATGATAACAAGAGCGTTAACGATGCCTGTTAATTAGCTGAGATACTCTGGAGAATAAGTAATTTCCTCATTTACAGTCAAACCAAAGACAGAGCCTTTGAGGGACCGTAAGGCACACAAACCTCCACGGGTGCAGCCTCCAGTGGCTGGCGCAGGCTCAGCCTGGCTCGATGCCGTCCGTCCTCCTGCTTCAGCGTGGGGCTGCCCCTCACACAGCACAGCCACCTCTGCTCCTGGCTCCCCATCCAGAGGGCTGGCAGGGCAGGAGGGCCCTGGATTGTGGGTCTCCATCCACAGCTCCATGTGGGGCTGGATGGAGACATCAGAGCGCGGCCCCCCCGCGCCCCGCGGCAGCTCATTAGCGGCGCTGTGAATCGCAACGGCTGAAAAACCCAGCCAGAGCCGCTTTCTAATGGAGAAACACTTCATAATATTTGGTGTTGGAGAAGAAAACAAGGATGTGCTGATGGCAGCGTGTCCTCCCTCGCCGTCTGCAGGCCCTGCTGCCTGCATTGCTGCCAGCAGCACCTTCTCCTTCCCACTGCCCGCTCTGGGCACCTGAGCTGGGGCTGACCCCTGGTGCCCAGGCCCACTGTGCTCCTGTCACCACGTGGAAAGCCAGGACTCTGGTGCTTCACAGGGCCTCACCCAGGGCTGAATCCTGCCCTGGAAGCTTCCCAGCCTCCTCAGCTGGTTCCTGTGAGGTAGCCCCAATGTTCTGCTGGGTGCAGAGGGGATATTGACACTCTGCTTGTCCCTGTCCCCACAGATGAGCCTGCAGGGACATCCCTGCAAGAAGCCGACACTATGGGGTGGGTGCTGAAATGATGAAGGGCTACCATGGGGAGCGTAGCCAGACACAGCCCTCCTCCGGCCACCGCTGCCGCTGCATCCCAGAGGACTGCGAGCATCCCGCCGACTACATCCCGCACGGCCCCGAGGGC
>VWZW01005635.1:27930-71560 GCA_013397115.1 Edolisoma coerulescens
CGGGCGAGGGTCCCGGCGCGGCCCACGCGGGTCCCCATTCCCTGCGGCCAGCGCTGAGGCGCCGGTGCGGGCGGGCCCGGCCGGTGACCGCCGCGTCCCCCCCCGGCAGGCATGTGGTCCGTGCTGTGGGCGGCCGTGCGCTCCAAGGCCCCGTACGTCACCTTCCCGGTGGCCTTCGTGGTGGGGCTGGTGGGCTCCCAGCTGGAGTGGTTCCTGCGCGGAGACCCCCCGCCCACGGCCCAGGAGGAGAAGAGCATCTCGGAGCAGCGGGAGGACCGCAAGCTGCAGGAGATCGCGGGCGAGGACCTGACCAAGGTGGTGAGCCTGAAGGACAAGCTGGAATTCGCCCCTCGGGCCGTGCTCAACAGGAACCGCCCCGAAAAGAGTTAATAAAGGGTGATTTGGGCAAAGGCGGTGCCCTGGAGCGGCTGCTGGGGACTCCCCTGACACCTGCACTGCTTCCACCAGCCTCCCTCCTGCACCTGCTGCTCCTCACCCTCCCGGCTCCTCCGAGGGTCAGGTTTGCCCACCCCATGGGTTTGCTCAAGGTGCCCAGAGCTCGGTGGCAGAGCGAGCAGGGAGCCCTGCGTGGAGATGGAGCGAGTCTGAAACTCTTCAGCTCTCACCAGGCCTGGCTCCTGGACCACAAAACCCTCTCGGCCTGGTTCCATCTGTGTCTCCTCAGGTTTGATTTCTTCTATGGTGCGAAGGTAGAAGTTTGGACCTGAGTGCTGTGGGATGGGGTCAGGCAGACTGCCAGTGACAGGAAGAACTGCTGCCCTGCTTCCAGATCCCTTGTGGCTCTTGATGAACCCCAGCACAGCTCCACGCCACAAAGTTATTCCAGCAGCCATGGAGCTCTCTGGGGACCCCCTCCCTGCGTCATCCCTCCCAGGAACGGTGACAGGGGGAGGTGAAAGTCTTGCTCCTGCTCCATCGTGGCGCTCTGAGCGTGGCGATGTGTGGGGAACAGGGAGATCTCTGCCCTCTGCACAATAAACTTCTGTCAGTCCTCGGGCCTCTGTGTCTTCTGCATCAGCACAGCCCCAGCCCTGTCTCAGAGCATGTCTCTGCTCCCTGTGTGTTCAAGAAGCAACTCCTGCAGTGGGACAAATGCCATTTCTGTTCCTGGCTGGGCACTGACCTCCAGGCCTGGCAGCAGGGTGGTGGGCAGGAAGGAGGGGGAGGCACTGAATTCCCAGCCCGTGCTGTGGCTGTGCCTCCCTCCCAGCTCCCCCAGCTGCGTCATCTGCTTCCCTTTGACCTCTTTATCTCGAGGAGAAGGGCTGTGACAACAGAGGGTGGGGTCCCAGGGGACAGGGGTCCCACTGGGGTGCTGAGCAGGGAGAGGCTGGCAGCAAGCGCTGGGGGCCAGTGGTCGGTGTCACCTCCAGCCTCAGGCATTGCTGGCACAGCAGGGACAAACCCCAGCCAGAGCTGCCTGAGCAGGGCCAGGGCCAGGGTTATCACTGCCTCCCGGCTTGTTTTTTCCCATGGTGCCTGAGCAAGGCCCCTGCTCTGCCCCGGCCCGGCCTTCCCCTCCCGGGGACGATAAATCTGCCGTGCCCGGTGCGAGTGCCGAGGTCAGCAGCCAGTCAGCGTTCACACCGTGCCGTCCTGCACCCCCGGCCAGGGCCATTCCTGCCCTGCTGACAGCTTTACTGCCGTGCTCCCGGCTCTGTTTGCCTCCCGAGCTGCTGTCCTGGGCTGGATCGCTGCCCTCGGCCGGGCTCATGGCCCGGCACCGCCGGGAATGCTCCGGCCTTTGCTGCGAGGGCAGCTGAGCCTGGAGGAGAAGGTGCAGGAGGAGCTTGGGTGTGATTTAGAGCCTGTCCCAGCCCTGTCCCACTGCCACCTCCTGCACTGGGGCTCACAGTGCCACCACCTTGTCGCCCTGGCAGGCTGGCACTGCCCCCTGAAGTAGCCCCTTCCCCTTCATCTCCTGCTTTCCCAGCCTGGCTGTGGGGTGATGGCTGTTCCCTATTGTGTGCTGGGGTGGGAATGGTCCCGTTCCTTCTCCCAGCTGGGACCAGCTCGGAAGCCGTCTCTGAAATGCCTTTGTTCACCCCGCGCCGGAGCGGCTCCCCCGGCTGTTTATAGCCCATTGATCCTCTTGTTCCCAGGGCCGGCCGGGCACAATTGGGCTTTGGGGGGGCCTTGCTGCCCCATTTCCTGCCCCGGGCCCACGCAGCGTCGGTCGGGGAGGCTGCACAGTGCCGGAGTGATGCCCTGAGGAAGGACTGAGCCCTGACGGTGACAGCTTGGGCATTGATGGCACCTGGCTGGCAGCCCCTGCCCTGCTCCCATCCCCTGCCTGTGGCACTTCCAGCTGTTTTCCGTGTGTCTGGGGACTCCCGTCCATCCGCCGGCATTGCTGCAGGTCTGAGGATTCCCGCAGGCGCTGGGACAGGGGTGAAGCTGCTTCCCAGACCCGTCGCCTTTCTCCTAAGCCCTCGGTGCTGTACACCCACCCTTCCTCCCATTGAATCCCAACAATGTGCCGCTTGGGAAGTGCCGGCGGGACAAGAATAGGAGCGGGCAGCTCTCAGGGCTGGGGCGAGCAGCCACGGCGGCTCATGAAGAGCAAGAGGAAGCTTTGCTGAATAAACCATTATGGTAAAACCCTGCCCTCCTGAGCCTGCACTCAGCCACTCACGTGCAAATGCTTGGTCTGGTTCGGGGGGTTTGTGATCCAGCTGTTCCCAGCACGGCACAGCTGGGCGCTGCTGTGGGAGCCCTGCCTGCAGCGAGCCTGTCCCCGGGCAAGGAGTCCCATGCCTGGCCAGTGTTGGGTGTGAGAGCAGCCTCCAAGGCTTGTCCAGCTTCAGGGATGTCCCTGCATCCGGGGCTGGCTGTGACTGCACAGATCAGGGATTGAATCTGGCAGCCACAAGTGCTCCCAGTCCCAGCCCAGCCCGTGGTGGCCGTGCCTCAGGCTCACGGGGATTCAGGCTGACTGCAGTGCTCTTGGCATGGCCCGAGGGCAGCTGCAACTTGCCAAAGGACCCTCTGCCCTGCCCAGGTCCTGCTTTGCTCCTGGGATCCGTTGTGAACAGCTCATGAGAGGAGCAGGTGGTGGTTTCCAGAGGCAGGATGCCGGGAGCGAGCTGGGCCCCAGCTCACTGGGGTGGCTCAGGGGACCAGGACAGCTGCTGTGGGGGGGGGGACAGTGAGATCCCCCTGGCCATCCGGCACACCTGGATGGCTGCCGTGGATGTCCGGTTAGATCAGAGCAGGGATGCTCCAGCTGTGCAGGGCTGGGGATGAGGTGACCCTGCGCTGGCACGGGGATTGCCCAAGGCCGTCTGGGCCCTTCCTGCAAGGCCGGGAGTGATGATGCTTTGGCAGGAGAGGGGCAGGGTGGGAGCTGGCAGGGGAAGCAGGGGCCTGCAGGGGCTGACGCTCTGGTGTCCCATCCTAGCGCAGTGCAGTGACCCTGGGACGCCCTGGGCCTGCCCACAGTGGGGTGACCCCGGGACACCCGGACCTTCCCACAGCACGGTGTCCCCACAGCCCTGGGACACGGCGGGTGCTCACCCCGGCTGCACTGGAGAGCAGATAGAACATCCCCTCAGCGTGTCCCCCACAGCCCCTGGGGACTTCTGCTCCCTCCCAGCTGAGGCTTTTCCCAGGCTCTGGTTTTGCCCTTTTCCTGAGAGCAGCCGAGTCTTTCCCAGCCTCCACGTCTCGCTTCCTGCTATGGCTCCCTCCGTGCTGTGTCTGGTGGCTCCTTCCAGCAAAAGCCCTGAAGTGCCGTGGGAGAGGAGCAGCTCTGCTCTACACCAAGTCACATCCCTTGAGCCATGGCTGGGGACAGCTACAGTGGAACATGTTCTCATTCAGCACTGGCTCTTCCTGCAGGTACAGCTCAGGGTTGATTCCCCATCCCCAGCACCCCAGGACCACTGTGGGTCCTTGTTTTTAGGCCATATCGACCTTCCCATGCCATGAAAAGCCCCTGGTTCTGCAGGCAGCAGCCTCTGCTTGTCTGGTGTTGCATTAGGATGATGCCCTGTGCTGCTGGCAGGGTTAGGACCCATCCCAGGGTGGGCACAGGGTGCCGGGCACCGCAGTCCTGGTGCCTCCATGTGAGGAAACGGCTGGGGGTGAGCGACAATGTCAGGATGCGGCTATTGAGCGCGTTTCCTCTGCCTGCGGTTCTCACACAGGGCCGCATTGTCTGCCATGCCCGCGCGTGGAGGGCTAAATATAACCCCGGGGAGGAAGGGAGCTCCGTGGGGTTTGCTTTTCCTTCGCTGTGCACCGTTGGCAGCGGCTGGAAAGGGAAGGATTATTCCTGGTTTGGGGTTGCCCCAATGGCAGGTGCTGTGGGCACAGAGTGCTGGGGTCAGGGCTCTGTGCCTGGCCCTGGAGGACGCTCCTGACTGCTCCCACTCCTCCCGAGCACACACCTGAGCATTGACAGGGCCCTGTGGGCAAGTGTGGCCATGCCGTGGCCCTGCCTGGCACACCCCTGCCCAGCTCTCTGCCCTTCCTCCCCCTTAGCTGTGATTGTGCTCCCACCTCGGCTCTTCCTGAGTGGGTCAGATTTAGACACTTGCTGTTTGCTGTATGCTGGGAAAACTTAAAAATAAACTCCTTGGTGCTTGGCCAGCATCTCAGGCAGAGCCTTTCAGGCAGGACAGCCCTCTGTCCCAGGCCATGGCAGAGCTGAGCAGGGAGTGCCCGGCACAGACTGGTCCTGACTGGGAAGAGGGCAGAAACCTCCCTGCAGAGGAGCCCCAGGGCTCCCGGGAACTGTGACTGGTGTTAGACCAACACCCCCAGCAGGAACTGGGGTTCTGGGGAGTGCCTGGTCCCTCCAGGACTGGCAGAGCTGCCTCAAAGTGTTTCCTAACTCTGGGGATGCTCATGGGGAGCCCCTCACCACAGTCCCCAGGCTGCCTGTGCCAACATGGGGCTCAGCATCACCGTCCAGGGCCGGGTGTTGGGGGAGTGAGTACCATTCCCACAAGGGACCGGAGGGGCCTGTTTACTCAGCAGGGAGTGCGGAGGTGTGAGAAAGGCCCTGCGTGTCCGTCCGGCCACTATCTCTCCCCGGCGTTGTGCCAAAGGGCTCCGCCGGGCCAGCCTGGGCTCTTATCAGCTCCAAACTTTTATTTGCCTAAAGGCTGCCTGCCCACCTTCTTGGGGGCTGCTGCCAAACCCAGCCCTGCTGCTGCCCCCTCCCCAGCCTGGCCCGCAGGTGAGCCCCTCGCTGTTGTTGTTGGCAGCGCGTCCCGGCGGCGTGGGGTCACTGCAGCTGCCCCGAGCCACTTTGTCACAACACGGGAACAATGGTGGGACACGGAGCTGTGTTTGTGCAGCGCCCGGGCACCGTGTCCAGGCAAGGGGGGTCTCGGCTGTCTTGTTTTCCACCTTGCAGGGTCGCTCGGGAAAGCGTGATGCTCCCCCGGTGCCAACAAAAATAGGAGTCCGGGAGAGCGGAGGTGACCCGGGGACACTGTGGGTAAACACGGCTGCTCCGTTCCCTTTCACTCGGGCATTTCCTTCTGGCCCAGCACACTGGGCTGCTCCCCCCAGAGCTGCAGGGCTCTGCTGATACCTGGGGAGCACTGGGATGTGGCCCCCCATTGCACTGGGGTGTCCTGGGAGGTCCCAGCTGGACAATAGTGGGAGCAGGGCAGGGTTCTTCCACGGTGGATCTACCCCAGCATCCTCCAGGAGGGCACAGGGAGGAGCTGGGAGCTGGTGGTGTGCACCCCAGACCCCCACCCCGGGGGGTTTCACCCCCCTCATCCCCAGCAGGGAGGAAGCCAAGGGTGGGCTCGGCCGCCAGCCCAAGGGCGGCGCAGCCGGGTGCCTCCCTCCTCATTTCCTCCAGTGGCCGATGGCAGTGATACTGCCCCGTATCACCCATATTTCATTTTCTCCAGGGTATTTTTAGCCTGTCCCACCCTCACTGGAGAGGCCCTCGACAGAGAGCAGGCTCTGCTCTGGCCTGGCTTGGCTGGGGAATTAAACAACAGCCCCAGCCACATTGTGTGCCTTTATCTGCGGCTCATTTCCACCTATTATGCAGCCACGAGCAGCTCCATGGCCTCTGCTGGGTTTATCTGCAGTGGAGGGAGAGGGGCTGAGCTCTGCTTTGGGCCACCATGAGCCTGGGACGTGACAGGTCTGTCAAAACCCTGAGTTGAGGCTGGGCACAGGGGACAGGAGGCCGCAGCAGGGAGGGTTGTGCTTTCAGTGTGTGTCACCCACAGCAAAACTGGGTATCCATTTTCCCCTTCGCCCCAGACCCATCACCCCCACAGGACAGCATTTCCCCCTCCCTCAGCCCCAAACCCTCACCTGCCCTCCCGGAGGCAGCTGGAGGCTGCAGGAAGCACAGTCACACCGCCTGCACCTTTTCTCATTCATCCAACTTTATTCAACAAGATGCAACACAAGAGTCTGCCAGGGGAAGGGAAACAGTGCTGAGGGCAGTGCCCACATCCCATGCTCACACCTGGATCACACAGGACCTGCAGCCCCTTGGTCACAGCAGGACAGTCCCCTCTCACAGCATCAGTGGGCTGGGGAAGTCGGGGTGACAGCTCCTGTGACAACAGTTCTTCCATCCCCCCCGGCCCCTCAGCCCACAGCAGATGACTAGTGCAAAGTAATAAAAACCCAATAACCCCCAAATTAACAGGTGCTGGGCTGATTCCTCCCTAAACCCCACACGGCTCCAAGGCACATGGCCCGGCTGGACACGGCTCCCCAAAGTCCCTGCAAACTGCATCTTTAAGGCAGAAAGCTCCGTGCTCAGGCCAGCAGGTTAAAAATAACTTAAAGGCACACATCCCATGGGAAAGAGCCCAGGGCCGGGAGGGGAGGAACTCACACTCCTGGGTCAGCCACAGTGACCCTGCAGCCATTGGGATCTGCTGGTCACAACAGAGCTGGCTTAACCCCTCTGTGTCCCGTGGGGAGGGGGCAGCTCCGGCAGCAAACTCTGGGCAGGTGCCAGGGCCACTGGAATGGGATGGGGCTGGTGGCCAAGATCTGTCAACGCTGCCCCAGCCCAGCTTTTCCCGGCAGTCCCCAGCTCAGCCTGCTCGGTGTGGAGGCTGGAGACGAGCAGCTTCCCACGGCTGCACTCCTGGCTCTGGGGTCCGGCCGAACCACAGCTCCCAATGGCCAGCAGCCTCCAGCCACGGCCTCGGGGACAGCCTGTTCCACGGTGTGGCTCCAGGGCTTTCTCCCTTTCCCACGGCAAGGCACACAGGACACGGCGTCCCGGGGAATTTTGTGCAGCTTCCTTCCTTGCAGGGTCTGTGGGGAAAGCCAGAGAGAGCGGAGGCTGCGCTCCACGGCCGCGCTCCCGAGCATCCCGTCCCAGAGCGGGCAGGTCTCTGGAGCCTCCAGAGGGGAATGTGTACAGCACAGCACCAGGCAGGAGGCAGCTGCCTGCCCACAGCCAGCACCTCTGCAGGCACGAGGGACCGAGGAAGGTCCCCCTGCCAGCCGGGGCCAGCCCGGCACTACACGTATTGCTTTTTGGAGGCTGAGCTCCCGGGCCGGCTGCCCGGCTTCTCCTCCGGGGCGGAGGCTTCAGCAGGATGGGGGGCGTAGGGGTCCGAGAGGGGCCTGCTGCCACTGCCCAGGGCCAGGTTCTCCTCGTTGCGGTAGTTGGCCCAGTTCTGCTCGCTGGAGAGCTTGTTGTAGGTCTGGTAGGAGGGCACGTGGCTCTCAGCCATGGGCAGGAAGGGGTAATGCTTGGGCGCGTAGGGACTCGAGACCATGTCATCCACAAAGGTGTCCTGGCTCGGTCCAGCTGGCCCCGAAGCCTTCTTGATGTTGCTGAGCAGGTTCTTGCAGCAGAGGTGAAAGAGCTCCAGGAGGTTCAGGGTTAAGGAGATCAGGCCCATCACCAGCATGAAGATGATGAAGATGCTCTTCTCGGTGGGGCGGGAGATGAAGCAGTCCACCTGATGGGGGCAGGGGTCCCTCTTGCACACGTAGCGGGGCACCATGGAGAAGCCGTACAGGTACCACTGGCCCACGAGGAAACCGGCCTCAAAGATGCTCTTGCAGATCACGCTCATGACGTACGTCCACATCAGCGCCCCTCGGATCTTGAGCCGCCCGCTCTCTGTCATGTAGATCTTGGACATCTTCTTCTCCACGGCTGCCAGGGCCTGCTCGATCTTCGGGTCCTTGCTGTGGATAGCCCGAAGCTCACTCTCCTGCTTCTTCAGCTTCTCCTCCTTCCGGGAGAGATAGACAACGTGGCCCAGGTAAATCAGGGTCGGGGTGCTGACAAAGAGGAACTGGAGCACCCAGTAGCGGATATGGGAGATGGGGAAGGCTTTGTCATAGCAGACGTTGGTGCAGCCTGGCTGCTTGGTGTTACACACGAAATCCGACTGCTCGTCCCCCCACACAGACTCCCCGGCCAAGCCCAGGATGAGGATGCGGAAGATGAAGAGCACGGTGAGCCAGATCTTCCCGATCACAGTCGAATGCTCCTGGACTTGGTCCAGCAATCTCTGCAGGAAATCCCAGTCACTCATCTTCTAGGAACCCTTTGCCTCTGCCAGCAGAGAGAAGAGAGCAGCCACATCAATTCCCTGTTTCCACGCTGGGGAGCACAGGGCAGATGTGACCACCTAAACCCCGTGCTTTCTCAGGATGTAGCTGCTCTGCAGAGTGTCCCAGCAAACCCACCGAGGAACATCCCACTTCTGAGGGAGAGAGGGTTCCAGGCAGCCTTTAGGAGCTCCAGAAGGCTCCTCCTACACAGCCTTGCCCAGTGCAGGAACATGGGGCTGGGAGAGAAGAAGCATCACAGGGATTCTCCCCCGCCAGCAGCACCTACAGCTCGTGGCTGTCCTGGCCACTCCGGGGAGAGCCTGCAGCCAGGGGTTGTTTTGGGGCTGCCCAGGGAGCTCAGGGTCACAGCACCTGGAGAGGAGGCACAAATTTGCTGCTGCCCTGGCTTTTCTAAAAAGCAGAGTAGGATGGTCCAGAGCGGAAGCACAACCCCTTGGGATACGGCTGCCATCCCGATGCCTTTTCAGGGCTCACCCCAAACTGAACGGACAGCCCCCCACCAGCTCCCTTGCTGCGGGGCGGTAGACCCCCAGCCCCAGCACCCTCCCCTCGCCAGGGGACCCCCGGCACCGCTCACCACCCTGCTGCCACTCCGGGGATCCCGGGGAGCCAAGCCCGCACCCCGCGGGCGCACCGCCCGGCTGTGAGGGAGGGACAGGGCGGCCGCAGCCCCGGCTCCTCATTAACCGCTGCTAATTAAGCACAGAAGTGCCGGCTGTGCCGTTAAAGGAACCCCCGGCAGCGGTGGGGCGAGGGGGTGCCCCGTCCCCAGCACGGTGTCTCCCAGCGGTCGCGGTGGCCCGGCGGTCCCGGGTGCCCGCACTCACCTCCGCCGCGCCGGGCACGTCCCGCCGGGCTCGGGCCGCGCTGAGTGAGAGGGGTCGGACCCGGTGGCTCCGGTTGTGCGGGGCCCGGGGAAGCCGGGGGAGGAGTGCGGGCAGGAAAGCGGGGGCCGGGGCTTAGTACCGAGCCGGGCCGAGCCGCAGGTGTGCGGGGCCGCCCCCTCCCGCGGCCCCCGGACGAGGGGGCGGCCCCGGCAGGCGGGGCGGGGGCGGCCGGACCCGTCGGGGCCGAAGCTGCTGGGGGACGGTGGGAAGCCCGGCTGCTCCCGCGCTCTGGTCTCCGGCTGCGGCTCCGCCACCGGGCAAACCCGCTGAGACCTCCGTCCCCTGCCCGGTGTCCTGGGGATCCTCCGTCCCCTGCCCGGCGGGGTGTCCCGGGGACGCTCCGTCCCCCGCCCGGTGTCCCGGGGATGTTCCGTCCCTGCCCGCCCCGGCCGGACCGCGGCTGAGGCGCTCGTGGTTTGCCCCCGAGGGTCCGTGCGGCGCGGCGGGCGCTGGGTGGTGCTGGAGCCCCACCGGAGCCCGGCTGCGGTCCCGCATCCCGCCGGTTCTCGGGATGAGCCCCACCGGTGCCTGGCCCCCATCCCGCATCCCGCCGGTTCTCGGGATGAGCCCCACCGGAGCCCGGTCGCGATCCCCCATGCCGCCGGTTCTCGGGACAAGCCCCGCTGGAGCCCGGCCGGGAACCCCACCGCGGGTTCCAGACAGAGCTTTGCTGTCGGGGGTCTCAGCACACCCCTCACGCTCCTGGGGCTGCAAAACGTGGGCGGGCCGAGCGGAGCTGGGAACAGCGGACCCTGCACTAGCACTGCTTAAGGAGAGATTAAATGGAAATCATTTCTATTTATTGTAATATTTATCAAGGTTTAGTAAATAATTGATGTTCATCCCTCCTTGATTTCCTTGGGGGCCAGTGTGCGGTTCTGCTGAATTAAAGTTTAACGATGCGTGACAAGCCGGGAGAGGCGGAACGGGCAGACGTGAGCTCGGCCGTGGGCTCGACCAATGCCCAGCTCAGGTGGATGAGAAGGATGTGGCCGCGGGCTCCTGGGGAACCTCTGCAAATCCGTGTCTTCTGCCCTCACCAGTCTCCCCAATTTCCAGCATGCAGAGCAGATCCTGGTGTCTCCAAACATGACATTTATTGGCAGTTTGGATCCGTAGCTTGTGCCTTGTGTGACGTGCATCTGAGGCGAGGGAGGACACAGAGGCACGAAGGGAAGCAGCAGAGCCCGCAAGAGCATTTGGGCAGGACATGGCACGGTGCTCGTGTGAGCCAAGGGAGGGAAGCTGCCCTGACCCAGTAATGGCAAACTGGGCCAGCGGAACAGTTGCCAACAGACTGGAGCCCTGCTCCTCTGTCATTCCTTTGGGTACACAAAGAGAGCTCTGGCCACGGAGCCCAGAATTCCTTTGGTTTCTTGGTACAAAAGAAAGCAGTGCTTGGGACTGTGCACGTGTGAGGCACAGTGAGCTGGGAGCACTGGCACTGCACTGGGTGACACCAGCCCTGGCTGGGCACCAGCTGGTGCACTCACCCCCAGCATGGGAGCAGCAGAGCTGCAGGATCCAAGAGAAGCTGCTGGGCACGGAGGATCTGTGATGTCCATGCTTGTGGCACCGCCTCCTGCAGAGCTCCAGGGCTGCCCTTGCCTTACCTGTGTCTGCTCAGGCACCCATGGGTCTCTCTCCAGGGACATTACTTTGTTGAATTTAGTCATTTTTCACACGGGTCGACTCTTGAGGGTTCAGGGACTTGGCAGGCTGGAAAAGCCAAGTCGAGGGGAATGTGAACCGGCTGGGATGGGTGAGCTCACGGCTCTTCTCCCCTGTGGGAAGAACAGACACCCTCAGGCATGGCCACAGGCAGCCAGCACCCACCTGCCACCAAGTGTGTCCACACTGCTGGGACACCCAGGGATGTGCCCATGGTCCCAAGCAGGAGACCTCCCATGGATGTGTCCCCCTCCCCTTACAGCCATCGAGGTCCTGGCTGAACAGTCTGGTGGTGGCATCAGTGGTGGTCACCTCTGGTGCCAACCATCCCTGGCATGTGCCAGGACACTTCTTCCCCCCACCACCCTTCCCAGCACCCCTCAGACAGCAGTCAGGGCTGCCACACACCTAGGCTGGGACTTGTTGTCCTTCTCCTCCAACTTGACGTGGCAGTGGCAGGTGGAGGCCTTACTGTAGCTGACGGAGCGCTTGGTGGATTTCTTCCACTTCCTTGCCCTCTGGACAACTCGCTTGAAGATGAGGTAGAAGATCTCACAGAGGGTGAGGACGATGCAGATGGAGGAGGCTCCGACCATGAAATAGGTGAAGACCCTTTTCTCAGTTGGCCGAGCGATGTAGCAGTCCACGGTGTTGGGACAGGGATCCACGTTGGTGCACTTGACCAGCCGTGGCAAATCAAAGCTGTCCCACATCTTATGGAGGAGGTAGAGGAACAGGATCTCTATGATAAGCTTGAAGAAGAGGCTGAGCAGGTAGGTCCACCACAGCCCACCGTGCTTCTTGCCCGTATTGCTGTAGAGCTTGGGGCAGTTCTCCCCATTCTTCTCCCGGTTCTTCTTCTCGCGGTCCTCCCGGTAGGCCACGTGCATGATGACCAGGAGGGAAGGACAAGTGACAAAGATGAGCTGCAGGGCCCAGAGGCGGATGTGGGAGACGGGGAAGAAGTGGTCATAGCACACATTGGTGCAGCCCGGCTGCCGCGTGTTGCAGTCAAAGTCCTTCTGCTCGTCGCCCCACACACGCTCGGCCGCCACCACGTAGACCAGCACACGGAAGACAAAGACCACAGAGAGCCAGATGCGACCGAAGGCTGTGGAGTACTTGTTGACCCCGCTGAGCAGCGCCTGCAGCGTTTTCCAATCCATGGCAGCTGAGGGAGTCCAGAGTCACCCGGCCTGGAGAGGCAGAAGGAGCGGTGGGTGAGGAGCAATAGGAGACACCACTGGGCCGCACATCTCTCTCTGCACTAAATCTCATTGACCTCTGAACCCTCTCCCCCACCACGTTACGCTCATGTGGGATGGGGGTTCTTCACCCTTGCAGACAGTAAAGCCCATCCTCACACACTCCTGGGGACAGAGGTGACTCAATCTCTCTGCACTTCCTTCTGACAGAGCCTTTGCTGTAAGGGATGAGCCACCCAGCCAAGTCCCTGCCACCAACTCCTGATTGTGCATGTTGGTGCAAACTGGCAGCACGATCTGCTGGAACAGGCCAGGATCAACAGCCAAAGGGGAAATGGCTGCTCCTGCTGCACCGGGGTGCTGGGACATGCCAGGGACTGGTTTTCTGTCTCACAGGTGATGCCTGAGGCGGCCCAAGCACAGGCGAGAGCGGGGCTGCAGAGAGCGAGAGTCTGTGTGTGTCACAGTCCATGTGTGTCACCGGCACGTCACCCCGGCCAGCGCTCCGCTCCGGCTCCCGGCAGCAGCGCCGGAGATCCCGATGGCCAAACCGGCTCCGCAGCTCAGCCTGGGGCTGCCCCGTGTGAGGAGAGTGACATGCTAAGCCTGACCCGGAGCTTTACTGCACCTGGATTTACAAACGCAGGTGGTTTTTACAACCCTCTGGGCTGTGAAGGTGTCTGCCCCGACAAAGGGATTCACGGAATGCTGGGTTGCTCCCACTTTTAAGGAATTGCTGCTACCTGTTGCCCACCCAGTGCCTTCCGAGACATACCTGGAGGAGGCTCAGGCTCCTTCCCCACTCATCGGGGGCTGTGGGGTGGGAAGTGTCCAGCACAGGGCATGGCCGGGGTGCGATGGCAAACTGGTGATCAGGGTCCTCTCACCCGGTGCACTGCAGTGTCCCAGGGCTGTGGGGACGGAACGGAATCTGGAGCACTGCCCAGAGCCCATGGAGCTGTCTGGGAGCCCATCTTTGGCCAGGGCCACCCCGCAGCAAGCCCCGAGCCTGTGGCTGTGCTGCCGCGCTTCTGGCCCAGGGATGCACCGGGAAGTGCGGCTGAGCCGGGTGGCCCCAGGCTGGGGTCCCTGGTAGCGTGTGCCGAGTGCCAGGGCCGTGCCTCTGCCCATGCCCCCACGCCTTCCCTCACCACCCCATCTGAAACCAGATCTTCCTCCCTGGCAAACCCTTGGCCGGGAGTCCGGGTGGGGAGCAATCGCTGTGCTCCCACCCAACCCTTGGATTTAAAACTGGGAGAGGGGAGCTGCTGTTTTGCCCCCGAAAGCTGGTGCTGATGGAACCTGGAGCCTCCGCATGCCCCCAGAGCCTCTGCCCCCTCGCCAGCCTGCCAATCCACCCATGCCCCCATCCCTGGTGCCAGTGAGACCACCCAGCACCCACCTGCCCATAACCCACCTGCCCAGCGCCCGTGTGCCCGGTTCAGCCCAACGCTGGCTCCAGTCATGGACCCGCAGTGGGGCAGGAAGGGGACGTGATCTCCGTGCCAAGCTCTGTGCCAATCCCCGTGCCGGGCGCTGTGTGCAGCACCGTGTGAGCCCCACAGGCCCCCCAGTGCTGGCTGGCAGCCAGACAGAGCAGGGGCAGCGCTCAGGTGCGCTCAGGTGCGCTCAGGTGTGCCGGCAGTGCCGGTTTGCCTCCCGCAGAGCCCGGCACCCTTGCCAGTCCCCGAGATGCCAACCCCCTGCGTCACATCTGGGTCCTGCCCCGTGTGGGCGCAGGGCGTTGGATCCGACAGCGCCCGGCTCCCACCTGGGGTGCAAACTCAGCAGAGCCACTTTCCTTGGGGGGTCTCTGCCTCTTTTGGTCCCTGGGGAGGGCAGTGGGACAGCGGAGCAAGGCCTGGGGTGGCCATTGCTGCTCCTCGGGGTGCCACGCCATGCCATCCCCCTGCATCACCCCATGGGATGGGGACCCCGGTACGGCCTGTGGGGTCCCGATGTGGCACTGTGTGATGTTGGGAACCCCACCATTGACCCCACAGTCACAGCAGCCCCAAGTCCAACCTGCGTCCCGTTACACCTTAACACAGGTCCCACCTGCACCCCGTTACACCGTGGGACTGTGCCCCCTCAACCAGCAGGTCCCTGGCAGCCCCACAGTACCCTGTGCCCCAGGCAGTACCTGTCCAGGCGGGAAAGGGCCGGAGGAAGGTGTCCGGATCCGGGCGCCTCTCGGAGCAGGGAAGCTCCTTCCCGGCTGCAGCCCTCCTGCACACCCAGGGTTTGTCTGAGGCGCTGAGTGTGCGAGGGGAGGGGAAGGTGGTTGGTTCGGTTCCCAGTCACTGGGTGAGTCTGGCAAACAGCTCCCGGAGAGGTTCTTGTCTGCGCACATGCACACACACGCTCGGCTTGAACAACAAAGGCAGGTCAAATCCCGCAGGGAGATCAGCGGAGACCGATTCCTCCACAGGAAACACCAGCAGCTCCTTCCAGGTGATGTCCCAGCCCTGCAAGGATGGTCTGGGCACTGCAGACTCAGTAGCAAGACCAGGGACCTCGCACTGTCCCCCAGCTGTGGGCCCACCAGCAACCATTGCTGAGAGTCCCAGATTACGCAATTGTAACCCACTTTTGAAATGATTTTGCCTTAGTAATAGTTTTGCAACAGCTCATCGGTATCTCCAACCTACAGGAACTTGCAGCCACCGCCCTGGCGGGGCCGGGGTGGCCAGATGGGACCTTTCCCACGGAGCAGGGGGGCAGCAGGGTCCCCATGCAGCGGGACCCTGCCCTGCTGCTGCCTCACGCCGCACCCCCGTGGGACCTGCGAGGTGTCCCTAAGGGGGTGTCCCTCCCCCCAGAGCACCGGTGGTTCCCAGGAGGCTGAGTCAGCCCCATCCCACCGGATGCCCCATGGATCAGCCCCGATAGATGCCTGTGCCCGACGTAGCCGGGCAGGAATGTGCTTCCCTTCGCCTGCGGCTCACGAGGTCTCTTGAGTGCCCCGAGGCTTCCCTGGAATCCTCCGGCACACCCTGGGGCCGATCAGCCGTGCTCAGAGCCTCACACGGCACCTCGGCACCTCGCCAGGGCCACCCCTCCCATGGGGACACCTCTGAAGGGCCCCGGGGTGCTTGGTGCCCGGAGAGATTTGCTCCCTGCTCTCCTGGCAGACAATGGAGCCACTTGCCCGGAGGCTCTTTGGCTCCAGGAGGTCAAATAAAGCCAGTGAGGGTTTGCCAGGCTGGGGACACACAGGAATGGGAGCCCAGGAGACCCAAAGCAAACCCTGGTGGGAGCCTGGGGGTGCAGGACGGGGTGAGCCTGGAAGAGGGGGCAGACACGGGCACTCCCATCCCGGATGAGAGCCAAGCAGGGGCTCCGGAGCCTTCCCTCACCCTGGAGCTGCCCGGATCAGGAATTTGAGCTATGTTGTTGCAGAGAGCTGGTGTGGCAGGAGCTCGGCAGGAATCTGGGGGCTGTGGCCTGTGAGATGAAAAACCCTGGAGAGAGGGAAGTTGTCGAGAAGCACCGGCAGCTCTGGTTCCTTGCAGAGGCAGCAGCTCCCTGCCCCAGGGCCAAACCCTGCAAGGGCCAGGCGAGGAGCGGGGCCGGATCACCCCTGGGCAGCCTCTTGCCTGCAGTTTTGGAATTTCAGGAGTGGCCATGTGGCCATGGTGAGAAAGTTCAGGTGCTTTTGGCACAGGCAGAAGATTTCCCTCAGGCAGCTGGGTGGGGAGCGGAAACACCCCGCGCTTTGCAGTGTTTTGAAATGCTGAGCTGGGTGTTTGGGTAGCATAAATCCATCAAAGGGCACATCCCCGCACCCCCTCTACCATCCCTCTGCCAGTGTGGGCGCAGGGACAAGGTGCCAGCGTGGTTCTGCAGACCTCAGCAGCTGGGAGCTTCAGGGAGATGCCCAGGGCACGTCACCCTGCTGCCACCCTGCTCTGACATGGCAGGGTGACAGGTGAAAGGCTTCAGTGCCAGATGTGAACACTGAACCACCCAGTGACTTCGAGAGGCCCAACCTCGGCTCCTCCATAAAGGAAAAACCCAAACAGTGGAGCAGGCGGACGCCAAACCAGCAGGAAAACATCAAAGTCTCTTTAAAAGGGTCTTAAATGGGGCATGGCAGGATTCTGCCTGCCAACAGCTGTCCCCCTCCAGGGCCACATCCCCAGGGATGAGACTCCCCCGCAAGAGCAGGGGCGCAGGAGTCACGGGATCCTGGGAGCCAGCAGCCGGGGCTGGACATAAATCAGAGAGTTTTGCCTCAATTCCCAGCAAACAGGCGGGCTTTGGCCAGGGAAGAAACAAGCCCAAGCTGAGAAGGCCAAGCTACCCCTGACCTGTGCACACAACCCCCTCCACATCCCTGCCTGGGCTGGAGTTAGTGGTGGGTTTCTTTAAAATCCCCTCGCCCCAAGATTTAGGAGGTCTTCTGGGACCCCACAAGCAAATACAGGGAATTTCCTGTGCGATGACGCAAAATCTGGGAAATATTCAGCTTTTATTGTGACACAGCGCCTGGTTTGCTGACACTGCTCCTGCCTCTGTGTCCCAGGAGGTGTCCCAGTATCCAGACCCCTGTTTTTGCAGCACCAATGGGGGGAACACATCAAAAGAAGCAGCTGAATGCTCCCGTTTTTCTGGCCGACCGCTGCTTATCCCAAGCCTGGATGGTGCAAGACACCCAGAGCTCTGCAATGTTTGCTCTGAGCACGACAAAACGGCACAACAACATCCAGCAACTGGATCTTCAGGTGTCTCGCAATGGGCTGCAGCTCCAGCTGTGCTTTGATGTGCGGAAGTGGGACAGGGTGGTTTTTCTGGGGCTCATCTCTGTCCCGATTAGTGCCTGCAGAGGGGAACACCTCGGGGTTTCACTCAGCAGCCGGGAGCAGGAGTGGCCAGCCTTGCTGGAAAACAAACAGCCCAGCCCATCCTCTTTAAATCAGGGCAATGGCTTGCACACAAAGAACAACTTGTGTCCTCTGACGTTACAGGCTTCTTAAAGAAAACTTTCAGGTGGATAATCCAGCAACAGGAGTGGACGGAAGGAAGGCAGTGCCAGCACAGCTTCCCCTAAGAAGAAGCGGAAAAAAATCTGTCTGTATTTCACCTTCTGCCTCTCTGACCCCAAACTCACTGGTGTCAGCACAAGGAGCTGCTGTGTGCTCAGAGGGTTCTGTGCTGGTGGCCAGCATCTCCTCAGGGCTTCTCCACCTCATCATCCTTATCCTCACTCTCATCAGTGGCTGGTTCAGCCCCTGCCCTCCCATCCAGCAGTGCTGCAGCCCTGCCTGCTCTTGGCTTCCCTTCAGCCCTGCCTGTCCTCGGCATCCCCCTGGCCACAGCAGCCCCTCTGCCTCCCCGTCCAGCACATCCAGCTGGTCCTTTCCCCAGGAGGGGTTTTGGGAAGGAGCTCAGTTCTGCCCATGGAGGGGCCCAGCTGGATCACTGCAATGATCTGTCACTGAGGATGGCCTCAATCATAAAGGACACAGCGCTGGTGTTCCCTCGTCCCCTTTGGGACAGAGCCAGGGAGCGCTGGCACCGTTGCTGCTCACGGAAAAAATAATTATCACACCCTCTAAGTAAAGCAAAACCAGTAACAGATCGTGCTGCATGTTCAATATTAATGTTACTTGTGAGTGCATTTGCCATGAAATTATTGCTAATTATTCATGCCAGCTAACGCTCAGCTCCCTCTGATGGCCTCGGAAATGGCAGCACCGCCCGTGTCACGGCCGAGCGCGATGTATTACAACAATAAACGAGATCAGATTTTGCCATTTAATGTTATTGTTTAATCAATGCTTGGGTGTTTTTCCTCTCCCGTGTTTGGCTGTTTTGCTCAGGTGTTTTCCCCCGGCCAGGCAGGATGATCCAGCAGCCCACGGCGGACGCTGCCTGCCCGGCCAGATCCTCACGCCTGCGCTTTGCCGCGGTGGCTGCGGCACCAGGGACCTGCTCTTGTCCCCACTCAACTAATGAGTGCTATTAATGATGATTGCATCAGTCTGAGGTGGCCCTGACACCCACTGAGTGGCTGATGTAGGGTGAGACATAGGAAGAGGGGTTTCCTGGGGGATCAGGGTGTCTGGCCTGGCTGATACAGGCTCAGAGTCTGGGCACCACTGTCAGTTCACAGCTGCCATGGAGCTGCTAGTCCCTGTCACTCCCAGGGACAGCATGTGTTCTACAGCCCCTGCTTTACCCCAAATTCAGCAGGATGATGTAAAGTGCCTTTCCCGGCACAGGAGAAGCAGAGACCCCTCAGGCACAGCCCAACTCCAGGCTGCTGCCACCCTCAGCACTCCTGTATTGGGGCACGGAGGAGGAAGAGCAGGATGGAGTTGCAGGCCAGGCGAGCAGCTCCTGCTTTCTCCTGGGCAGCTCTAGGAACGAGCCTCGTCCTCGGACAGCGTGCTGGGGCAGGAGGCTGTGAGTGGGATGGTGGCCGTGGGGGGTTTGTAGTCTGCCCCATGGAACACCTGCCCGCCCGTGCCCACGGGGTCAGNGCCGGCCTCCAGGCGCTCGCGGCACCGCTTCCCGATCAGGTAGGCGGCCTCGATGAGGCTCAGCACGACGCAGACGCAGGCGGTGACCACCATGAAGAGGGTGAAGATGTTCTTCTCGGTGGGCCGGGAGATGAAGCAGTCCACCACGTTGGGGCAGGGTGGCAGCTCGCACTTCACCACCCGGGGCAGGGTGTAGTTCCTGTAGAAGCGGTAGAAGATGTAGAGGAAGACCACGTCCACACCGGCCTTGAAGATGAGGCTGAACAGGTACGTCCACCAGAGCCCGCCCCGCTTCTTGCCGGGGTTGGGGTAGATGCAGCGATAGTTGTCCCCACCAGCCTCACGGAGCCTCTGCTCCTTGGCCTCTCGGTAGGCCACGTGCATGAGGACCAGGAAGGACGGACATGTCACCAGGATGAGTTGCAGGGCCCAGAGGCGGATGTGGGAGACGGGGAAGAAGTGGTCGAAGCAGACGTTGGTGCAGCCCGGCTGCCGCGTGTTGCAATCGAAGTCCTTGTGGTCGTCGCTCCAGACCCGCTCGGCCGCCACCACGTAGACCAGCAGGCGGAAGATGAAGACGAGGGAGAGCCAGATGCGGCCGAAGGCTGTGGAGTACCTGTTGACACCGCTGAGGAGCCCCTCAAACACCCCCCAGTTCATGGCTCCCCGATCCTGTTAGCCGGCCTGGCAAGAGAGAAGACACTGTGACACTGAAGAAGCAGCAAGAGGTCCCCGTCAGAGCCCCTGTGTGCCTCAAAGCACTGAGCCATGCTCCTGGCCCCATCTCTGACCCGTGCTGGCACGCGGGGACACCACCGACACGTGCCCCAGCACAGACCTGGTCCGGGTGACACGTCTCCTCCAAGCACCGTCCCCCACTCTGGGAACACGGGGACCCGGCAATGCTTGGGGCTTCTGCCACAGCCACAGCATCCTCCAGCCACCACTAGGTCCAGCCCACGGCTCAGCCCTCATCCCGCCGCAGCTCCCGCCTCGTTACCCAGGTATTTGTTATTAATTTTCCTCACGTTGCCAGCCTGGCCCAGGCGGACAACAAATAGGAGCAGCCGGGGCGTGACTCACCCGGCTGCGCTGCCGCGTCCTCTCCCATCACTGGAATCTGCCGTCGCCTCCGTGCTCCCCCGGGCAGCGCAGGAGGAGCCCTGTGCCGCTGCTCCGTGTCCCCACGCCGTGCCCACGCCCCGGGGAGCCCACGGCAGGGCAGAGGCAGCGGCTGGGCTGGGGGGCTGCACAGCCCCTGCAATGCCGAGGAGCTGCCGTGGGGCCGGGCAGCCAAAACAACCAATTTTCACCAGCCCCACACCCCTGCGTGGCCGAATTGACCCCGGCTTGCACCGTGCCGGATAAACACACCCCACGCGCCGTGGAGCTGCAGCCGAACAGGACTCCCAGCGCTGCGTTTGGCACTGGCTCTCCTTAAACATTTTACCTACCGGTGAAATAACAAGATTCCCCCTCGCCGAGGGGCTCTCAGGGGTGAACACATCCTCTGCTCTGCACAGCCCAGCCAATGCACCCACCCGCGGGGCTGCAGTGACCGCGGACGCTCCCGGTTCTCGTCCCTCCCGCGGGAGCCGGCGGCTCCCGTCTCCCGGTGGATCCCTGGAGGAGCACGCAAACCCCAGATTCCTCCTTCCCTGTGCACGCTTCCGGCAGCAGCCCAGGCCGTGCCCATCTCCCTGGTGTCAGACGCGCTTCCCCAGCGCCCTCCCCACCTCCCCAGGCCCGGGGGTCGCGGCAGAGGAGGGTCCCCAGGCCGCTCACCTGCGGGTGTCCCTCGGCGGCGCTGCTGTGGGTCGGCGCCTGCCCGGGGCAGGAAGGCATCGCCCGGTGCGAGAGACAGCTCATGAGTCACCCCCGCGCTCCTGGGAGCGAGGAGGAGATTCCCGGGGGAAGGGATGAGGCTCCAGGCAGATCCCCACGTGTCCCATGGAATGCCAGATTTCCCGAGGCGAAGGGCGGCCCCGCAGCGCTGCCGGTGCGGGGAAGGGCTGAGCCGGCTGCTCCGCCGTGGGGAAGGGTGGGAGCTCAGGGCTGTCTGCCCTCAGCTGCTGCAGGGATGTCCAGCACAACCTGGGGTCCCTCCATGCCTTCCCTGCACCCATCCCCCTTGCTCCAAAGTGGCCGAAGCCCTGGGAGCCCCCGCCCACCGCGCCGGGAGCCTCTCAGCCGAACACCGCCCTTTATAATCCTTTTTTATCGAAACTTTGCACCGTGGCAATAATTTAGCAGAGCCTTTATCCCTCACCACCCTCTGATGAATGGGTGGCAGCTGATTATTTCACTGGCAATTAATTAACTGCTTACCTGTGCTCCCCTCACCTGCGAGCTGGCACAAGTCTCTTCCCCATCACCCCTCCTTGATACCAGAATCTGGAGCCCTCCCAAGACGAGCTCCCAGCTCAGAGAACCCCCTCTTTGAGGTCTGACCCCCATCTCACAGCTCTGGGGTGCAGGGATGGGGGTCAGAGGGGAGAGGGTCCAAGGAGAAGGTGTGGGTTGCAGGAGTTCAAGTACGGCTGGAGTCATTTGAGGAGCAAACACACGTTTCATTTGCAATTCTGCTGGGGTTTAAAAAAAAATGTGGAGAAACAAATCTAAACAGCTGTAAAGTAAATTACCAGTGTTTGCGGATGGCTCCAGGGAAGAGTTCTGCAGTTTGAAATCAAACAAGCCCATTTTTATTTTTTTTAACGTGTCTGCGTAGTGGCTGTGCCGGGAAGGGGGTTCCCAGGGGCTGTGTCCCCCCCGGGCAGGCAGGGAGGGCCCAGAGCAGCACCCATCCACCAGCACCCAGTGGTGGGTGGGGGGACCTTCTGCCCCAGGTACCCCTAATTTTGTGGGTGTCAGAAGTGGCTCTTTGTGTCTTTCTGGGTTAAAAATCTCCTCTTTTAAAAAAAATCCTCTCTTTTGGGGAGCTGCCAGGTGTGATGGGCAGTTTCTGCTCTGGGTAGAGCCCCCTCCAGCCCTCCACAGGTGAGTCCCCGGCGCAGGGGCCACAAAGGTGTATTAATGGCAGCACTTTATCTTCCAGGAACAAGCCCCATTAGTACATTTTCGCTACAACATGAAATATTAATAACACTTTGCATTTATATAGCGTCATTCATCCCGCAGTCACCAGCCAAGCCGCTGACATGAATCAAACATCGCAGCCAGCTCTGGAGGAGACAGGTAAACGGGATTAGACCCATTTTCCTGCTGCACACACTGAGGCACAGGCTTCTCTCCAGGTCGCTGATGCCACTGAGGACATTTTGGAGGACAAAACCCGAGCACACGAGCCATGGGGCTGCTCTGACCTGGGCTTCCTCCTCCTCCAGCTGCTGCAACTGGTATTTGCTGTTCCTGGTACTGTGCTGACAGTGCAGGGAGGGGAGTTAGGAAACCTGTCAGCCCACGGAGAGCCAGGCCCTGACACAACCCGAGGGCTCCAGCAGCATTAAAGAGCGAGCAGAAAACCAGTGGGGAAAGAAAGGGCTCTTTTCATCTTATTAAAGAGCCTTGTGTTTAAACCCTCCTCCAGCTCGGTAGCACAGGGTGATTGCGAAGGCTTTTACACACCAGCTCAGCAGGACTCGCTCCTGCTGCCGGAGATGCTGCATGCAGACGCTGGTTAGCAGGGCGGAATCCCGTGATTGATGATGGATAAGGACAGACAAACAACTCCTGGGCAAAGCTCCGCAGCGGTGCTGAGCGGCAGGGAAGGGGTGTGGGCACAGCCCGGCCGCCCACTGCTCGCTGTCCCCAGCACCATTGTTATTCCGTGAAGGAGGCACCTTGTTTGCAGATAATTAAAAAACCCCAAACAGATTAGTGAAAATTAAACACACGGAGCAGGCTGGATGTGGGCTCAGCCTCCCGGAGAGTCGTGTGAGCATCGCTGGCTGTTGCTTCCAAACCGGCTGCTCCGTGCTCGGCTCAGCCCCGGGACCCCCTTTCCTCAGCCCCGTGGCTCCACACTGCACTGCCAGCTGCATTCTCCATCCCACGGGATTGTTTAGAAGTTTTTCCACGGAAAACCCGCGTTCAAGGACTGTCTGAATGAGAGCAGGCAAACCCTCCCCGGCCCAGCCCGGTCGTGGCCATCTAACACGGGCAGCACCCATTAATCTCACATTTATATGTGAGGCTGCAGGGAGTAACCTCATTTCTAGGGAGACCTTAGTTAATCACCGACTCAAACTGCCTCGATGAGGTGGTTTGCTACCGAGGAGATAAATTCACATGGTCAGCAGTGGCTGAGGATGAGGATGAGGTTAGCAGGGACCTAAATCACGGCTGCTGATGGTGGCGAGCAGAGCAGGGGACGGGGCGAGCAGGGGACAGGGCACATCTGTCCTGTGAAACCTTCCTCTGCACCGGGAGGCGGATGAATGGGACTCAGGGGAGGTGCTGCTGTGGCTCTTTGCCCCTAAAAAGGCAGGAATGAGAGTGTTCTCAGCCTGTGCAGACCATGGCCCTGCAATGGTGGCAAGGGAAAGACGTGGAGGACAAATTCCTAAGCAGGAGGGGACCGTGGGCAGTCACACAGCCCCAAAACCCAGGCGGGGAGGGGTTGGGGGACTTGGTGCCCTCACAGTAGGAGCGGAGTCCAACCCAGCGCTCAGCCCCGCTGACTGTCAGGGAAGGACCCATCAGTGCCTGTTTTGGGTTGTTTGGCCAAATAATCACCGTGCAAAGGACATCGTCGCCCTTGCCACTGACCTTGGCGGCCTCCAAATGGGCGACCCGCGGGTCAAAGTCTTTACATCCTATTACCAGTCTCCTGAGCCATGCCTGTCTCCTGGCAGGTTACATTCTTTTCAGATGGCAGCTAAACGGGAAAGAGGTCGCGCTCCCAATACGGCGACAATAGGACATGACAGCACTTTTCTGAGTGATTAAGCCTCAGGTGATGTCGGGGCTACAAGACAAGTGGCTGAAGGCTGAAAGACTTTAATCACCTCGGACACAGCATTGCATCCTCGCACTCCATCCTGTCGGGGTGGGTTTTTAATGCTAAACAGGAGCGATAATAAAAATAATCCAGCCCAGCCTGCGCACCCACCCGTTAGTTATCCGTGCTGCTGTTAATAACCAGCCTGGGCAGCCTGTTGGCCCTCAAAGAGCCTTCTGCAATAAATCAGCCCTGATGCCTTAAAATAACTGTCCGGGGCCGCCGGAGCTGACACTAGATGGCATTGGGAGAACGCGCCGCGCGGCACCGCCGCCTTCCCCGGAACAGTCTGGCAACACAGAGCAGAAAACTCAGGATGACGGAGCAGAAAATGTCTCAGCCGGGGAGAGGCCACCAGCTCACCTTCAGCCTCACACCCACCAGCTCACCTTCATCCTCAACCCATCAGTTCATCTCCATCCTCACACCCACCAACTCACCTTCAGCCCCACACTCCCCAGTTCACCTCCATCCTCAACCCACCAGTTCATCTCCATCCTCACACTCCCCAGTTCACCTCCAGCATCTCGCCTTCCTTGAGACCACGGTGGTGGGGCAGAGCTCAGGGTGTTTCACCTCTTCTCTGAGCTAATAAAATATTTTGTGCCCAAATTATTGGTTTTTTCCCAATGAGGAGCTGGAGCCTGGACAGAGCCACGTTTGTGGCTCCCCAGAGCCTGGTTGCCCCCGCTGGCACAAGCACAGCCCTTTGGGACTCGTTGTGCCCTTACCTGGCTGGCATAGGTGCACCTGGGCACCTGCAGGAGGGATGGTGATGAGGAGTGGGGCTTTAAAGAGAGTCCCAAACCCCAAATGATGCTGCTGCCCCGTCCATCCCCTGCTGACCCCAGCATCCTGCCAGCTCCCTTCACACGGAAAGGTTTTCCTGCTGCAGCCTGGGCTCGTGCTTCCCCTGCCCCGATCAATCTCTCCCTGCAGATCAGCCCGTTTGTCTGTCTGTCCATCCATCCCTCTGCGTCTCGCTCACGCCTGGGTGCATCCCTGTCCCCAGGGCTGGCACAGACAGGTCCCTCCTGGGAGCAACCCAGGGATGCTCTCAGTGGAGCAGCACAGCTCACTCACCCTCCCAGACCTGCAACCCGGCTTGGAGCCAGAAGCCGTTTGCAGGCGCTGGGATCAGTCTGGCTTTCCCTCATCACTCCAGTCTCATTCTACCTGTCACAGCCAGTCTCTCCTTCCCCCAAATCACCTCCCGCACCCCACTGAGCCGAGCTGACTTTGTCTCTTAATGCTGCATTGTGCCGGCAGCCCGAGAGCCACAATAGAGCTCCTGATTGCAGCTCCCCCCTCCCTCCCAGCCAGCCCCGGCCTCGCGTGTCGGCCCCGCTGGCAGCACATGGCACACGGCTCTGCCACAGCCCACCCTCCCCTCCCCTCCCAGGGGCACCCCAAAAGCCTCCATCCTCTGGAGAACGGCACATAGTTGGATTTTGTGTCACTGTTTGTGCAGGGGAGAGTTGTTGGGGTGATGCTACAGGTTTTGGGGTGTGCACCTACCCCAGCTTACCCCCGTGTTGTGGGGCTGGGGCTCTCCTCCCCTGTTCTCCCTAAAGGGTAAAACACAACAGAGCCAAAACTCAAACCCTCTCACAGGCACCTGAGCTGGAGAGCTCCGCTTTTTTGGGGATCTCTGCCCAGGCAGCCTGACGTTACAGGATTCTTCCAAAGGCTAAAAACTTGCTCACACTGTAAGGACAATACTACATTAAAAACAACCCATCACCCCTCTCAGCTGCCTTGCACCTCTCCTGGAAACTCTGGGCAGCAGAACTGAACTCTGAAAAGGGCCCAGACTTGGCTTGAAGCAAGAGATTTCACATCATCATGTCTTAAAATGTCAGCACTTTAATTAGCTCCATCTGAAGCTTCAGTGCGTTTGTCACCCCTCTCTGCTTTCAGTTCAGGTTGAGAAATTTGCTCAGGGTGACCTTTTCCCTCCCAGACCCAAGAAAAGTTCCCAATCCATATTGGCATTTCCCAAAAATAGGACAAAATAGCCCCCCAAAAATACCAGCCAGCTGTAGGGATGATGTTGTGCAGCATCATGCCAATGCAGGGAAAAGGACTTCATCTGTGAGATGCCTGCCCTGGGAGAGCTGAGATGTGTTCCCAGGTTCTGGTGGCAGGTTTTTCCCTTTTATCTCCTTCAGATGCTGCTGCCAGGTCCCCTTCTTCCAAAGGGAACCCCCCCAGTTATCTCAGATCAAGGTTGCCCTGCTCAGTGTTTTCTACAGCATCACTTAAATCTCCATCTCACCCACCCTTTTCATTTTATTTTTTGTACCTGGAGGGCTGCTGGAGCCATAACTTACACTCCAGGGTAATTTCTTGCTCTAAAGGATACAGTGAACTTCTTCACAATTTGCTGGCCAGCCGGGAATGCATCTCCAGGTGGGATACGCTGGGTAATTATTCGATTTCAGCTGCTGGAGATGGAGGTTCGAGCCCACTTGTGCTCTGTGTGCGTGTGATAACTTAATGAAAGCAAAGCCAGAGGAAGCACCTGAAAAAACGCAGGGAAGCAGGAGGCCACAATGCCCCACCGCAGCTGTTGGGCTTGGCAGTTGCGGTGCTGAGGTGTCACAGCACCTCGAAGGGCTCTGCTCTCCACGCCAGGCTGTCTCCAGCACGACCTCTAAGAGCACAAGCCACCAAAAGCCAGTGACCATGTCAGGAAGGGTCACCGGTGTGTCCACCACTGCGATGGCTGGGAGGGCTCAGGGATGTTGGGTTTGGGTCTGGCCTTGGCCAGGGGCCCATCGAGCACCTCCTGGGGGATGGGCCGGTGCCGTCCCTCTGCCCTCTCGGAATGGCAGAGCAGCAGTTGGTCTCCTTCGCAGAGCGAGGCAAAGCTCCAAGCTAGAGAAATGCCTTCCTCAGAGCCTGATAATTCTTCAGCACGTCAGAGGAAGAAGAGCGGCATCAAAAGCATCCTCGCTGCCTCCCCGCTCATTGACGGCGAGCCTGGAGCCCTGGCCTCGCGGCGCTCGGGCTTTGGTGGAGCGTGACACTCATCTGCGGCGTGCCACGCAATTATGGCTTGGGAAGGGAAGGGAAGGGGCAGATCGCCCCGGGTGGGGGAAGAATGAGAGCCAGCCGCCTTTCATCCGCACCCCACCGGCCGCCGCCTGCCGCTCGCTATTCTTATCCCTCCTGATCAAGGCAAAGCGTTTCCTCCTCCTGCCATTGAAGCCCGGAGCCCCGACATCGCTCGGGCAGCGCGGGGAACTGGCGGCTGCGCCGAGCCGGGATGGGCCTCCCCGGCCCCACGCTGCGGGGCACGACCCCGCCAGGATGGCTTTCAAGCACAGAGAGCACCTCGTGGGGATGGGCATTGATGCGGAGATGCAGGTGCAGCTCCGGCACTTCCCGCCCGCCGAGGAAGGTCAGCCTTGGTTCACGCTTGATGTGGGAAATGCCGGAGCTCCGGCGAAGGCGGCGGTGGAGGGACCGCTCCTGCACCTGCGTTGGTGCCACACAGAGGTTGTTCCTTAGGGAAGAGGAGGAGAGGAGCTCTGGGAGGGAAATTTGGTCATTGGGATTTAAAAATTCCCTTGTGCTTTCATGAGGGAGACTCGGGCTCTTGTTTCTTGCTTGGGCGACTTTGCCCCCAGCTCTAGTCCTTGTGAGGAAAAGAAGATCCCATGAGTTATGATGGCAAGTGACCACTTGAGGTTATGTCCTGCTGCCCTGGAAGAGGATGGAGGTTGTTACTAGCACCAGCCATGGTGCCTTGGTGGCAAGGAGAAACACCTCCCCTAGAGCCTGTGTCCATCCCATCCCCGTGGCAGGGGCCGATGGCCAGGCCAGACGGTGTAACACAAGGGCAGCCAGGGCCTGAAGAAGGTGACTGGACCCATCTCTGCTAAAGTGAGGCCAAGTCAGCAGAGCCATCCCAGGGACCAGGAGCCTCTGAGCAGGAGACCCCACACTGCCCTGGTGATGCTCACAGCTCCCTCCTGCTACAGGAACACTTCCCTCGTGCAGCAGACGGGCGTTACTGACGCTTCAGGCTGCCTTTGCCACTCTGGTTCTCACAAACTGCTCCGGGAATTAATCAAACCCAAGGTTTCTGGAGATGCTGGAAGAGCACACCAGGGAGCACTGGGCAGGTCTCCAGAAGGCAGCTTTCCCTGCCCTCAGGAGCAGAGTCAAGCCAGGACTGCAGCCCCCAAACAACCCCAGGCTGGGCTGGAGAAACCCCACCAAACTCAACTTTCTCCACCACCATGTCAGGCTCCCACCTCTCCCCCAGCCTGTCTGGAAACAGAGGCTTCTGAGTTCATTCTCTGTGTCGACAGAGCTGCAGGAAACCAGCTTCATTACCTTGAAGGAACAGGAGCTCTTCCCAGATGTCAGGGATCCTGCAGAGAAATAAAAGTCCAGTAAAAATTCACCCTTTACTTTGTTCCCAGGGAACTCCTCACCACCAATCCCAAGCTCGATGAGGACTCGTGCTCATGGATGGTGCCTCCTGTTTCAGGAGCCAGGGCTGCTCTGTCCCAGGCTCCAGGGTCACATGTGCTCGGTCCTCTCGGAGTTAAGGATTTTTGGCTCGTGGCACTGGGGGTGCCCCAGCATCTTGGGGAGATGCTGAGGTGGAATGGCTCCATGGAGAGGAAACCAGCTAGTTCCCACTCCTCCTTGCACTGGGCTCCTTGCTGCACGTCCATGCCTGACTGCAATCAATGTAACCTTTTAAAATTAATCTACTTTCTCTCCTCTTTTGCACACAAATACAGTTGCTGAAATTCCTCCATTTCTATGACATTTGGGAAAAAATTGTGCCTCAGTGGAATGCTCTCTTTACACTATAGATGTCATTACCTTAAGGGGAAATTAAAGTAAAGGTGGTGGGGGCTTTTTGTCTATGATATGGGAAAATAAAGGTTCTTTCTGCCCCTGCACTGCTGTAAGTTCAAGCGACTGCCAAGCGGAACGAGCAGAGCAGCCAGGAAAGCCGGGGTCTGTTCCCAGTGCTCCCAGTGCTCCTGCCCAGGGGACAGGGGAAAATCCCTGCCAAAAGTTCATGGCCAAAGGTCAGTCACTGCAGAGCTGGGGCAGCAGCCCCAGCACGAGCACAGGGAGCTCCTGCCTCCTGCTCTCGCTCCTGATTTCTCAATGTAAGGGAAATCGGGAGCAGCGGCTGCCAGGCTCTCAATCACCCACTGTGGGACAGGGGGAGGCAGCAGCTCCTGGCTGATGGATTGGGAAGGAAAGGCTGACAGCCCCAATTTACACATCACTCTGCTTTTGGACCTAAAATACAAAATGCAGACCTTCTTCCTTGCTTTCCAAAAGCAAAGTCCAGGTCCCTCCTCGCCCCCTCCAGCCCTGGAGGAGCTGTGCCCTGTGTGCCAAAGGAACGGAGCTGGATTGGGATGCAAAGGGACACCTTGTCAGCCAGCTTGTTCCCATGGGCACATCTGTAAAACAAACAGCTGAGTGGAGGAGGGAGGAGGGTCTTCATCCATGGAAAGGGTGGGAGATGCTTCCTCTATCGGAGATAAACGTGAACGCCCAGTCAAGGTGGACCTGTTGTGCTCCAGGCCAGCAGCCAGACCTGCAGCTGCTTCGGGGAGAGAAGGAAAAGCATTTAAACAGCTAATTCAAGCTTTGTGTGTTCCACAGGCTCTGTGGGTGTCCCCACTGCTCACCCTCTATCCAGAAATCCCCACACTGTGCTGTGTGTCCCTGCCCGGAACAGCCCCACTCCCACGGAGCCACCTCTGCCACGCTGCCCAGGGACACTGCCATCCCGGGAAACATCTTTCTGTGCACACCCCCCCTGTTTCTGGGCATCTAAGGATGCAGAGGACACGGGCAGGGCAGCAGGACCCCCATGGACCACACAAGGTCCCCCATGGACCTCAGAGGAGGATGGAAAGGGCAGGGCAGGGCAGGACAGCGGTGCCCAGCCAGGCGTGGTGAGGAGTTTCCAGTGTCAGGCACTGTCACCGGTCCCCTGGCATGTGCAGGATGGTGCCACTGCCCACACAGCCCTCCAGCCACCCCTCAGTCCCGACGTTGAAGACAGGGCTGGATTGCCTGGAACAAACCCAGCATCCTGCTCCTTCTCTTTCCCAGGCTATTTTTGTCCTCCTCCCAATGACAGATTGAGGGCTTCAAAGCCCAGCCCCGTGAACTCTCTCCTGCTTCCTCGCCACGGAAATTGCTGCGCGGTGGTTCAAAATTGGAGAGCAATTTGCAAAACAAATAAGTCTCCGATTAGCTAACGAGCATCGGGCTGACCTTACAGGGACCCCTTCATTAGGAGACACTGAGCACCGATTAACTGCTCTGGGATGGAGGGAGCCACTTCAGACTGGTTTAATGAATTAAATATATGCTCCTATTTGGCTCTTAATGTTAAAAAAATGTTAAGTACAGTAATTGTCACATTCCCTAAGTCAGTCATCTCCCTACCTCGCAGTTCACCGAGACTTTCCCCTTCCCAGCGCCAAAGTTTAATTTGTTAATGTGCTTCTGGTGTCACGGTGTTTCCCTCCATTAACACCAGCCCATCAAAGTGTTCTGCTCAGGGAGCTCGGGAGTGCTTTCCTCCAGGTCTCCTCCCGCTCTCCAAGAATATCCCAGCACCTGGATTGCTCCAGGCCGTGTCCTGGCCATCAGCTCCTTCTGGGGCTGTATCCTCTCCTGTTTCTCCTTGTTGCACAGGACTGGAGGAAATGGCCTCAGGCTGTGCCAGGGGAAGGTCAGGTTGGACATCAGCAGGAATTTCTGCGTGGAAAGGGTGGTCAGGCATGGGAACTGCCCCAGGAGTCCCCATCCCTGGAGGTGTCCAAGGAATGACTGGACGTGGCACTCAGTGACAAGGTGGGGACCGGGCACAGCTTGGACTCGGTGGTCTTGGAGGGCTTTTCCAGCCGAAATGACTCTGTTGGGACAAAGCACAGAAAGGGAAAAAACAATAAGGGAACAGTGGAGGAATCAAATGACTGATTGTCCTGGCCGTGGGCTGTCCTGAAGGCCTGCCCACGGGCCTGCAAACTCACACCTTTTGTTGATGTGCCTCTGACTGATGTGTAATTTAATTACCGCACGCTTAGAAGATTAAATCCACGATTAAAAGAGTTTATATGGATTAGCGCAGGATGATTTTAAATCACTGCCAGCTCACGGCAAAGCAAATGTGCAACCTGCAGCACGAGCAGCAGCACTGGGAAGGGCTGGGAGGCCACCCTGGCCCTGCTCCATGTGCCGGGACAGCTGGGTACGGGCCCAGCAGGGAGCCCCCAGCCCCTTCCCAGCAGAGCTGGCTCCGTGCTGGGGCACTGCCATGGAGACAGGAGGGATTCACCTCCCCAGCACGCTCCTCTCCTGATCCATCACTCCATCACACCCATATATGCTTAAAAACATTCATCTCTTAGTCCCCAGATGTGGATTCTAGTCCCTTTTTAAACCAATCTGTTGCTTTTCTTAAGTCGCTTATTAGATGTGGCTTTATGGGGGAAGGAAAGAAGCTGGATGGGAGGAAAAGTAAAACATGCAAACTGGGAAGATTTATGAAATCAACTGGTTTAAATAGAATTCCCAGGCCTCCAGCTAAAGCTGTGCCCCAGAAAACTTTATTGTTTCCCTCCCTGGGGGCAAGAGGGAGAATGTGAA
This sequence comes from Edolisoma coerulescens, assembly GCA_013397115.1. Classification (NCBI taxonomy): domain Eukaryota; kingdom Metazoa; phylum Chordata; class Aves; order Passeriformes; family Campephagidae; genus Edolisoma; species Edolisoma coerulescens. The sequence continues at coordinate 59,357 of VWZW01005635.1, forward strand.
ATTCATTTTTCTGTGCTGGGTGGGGAAGGGAGGATCACAGGGCAGCTTTTTCATCAAAACGCTTCTTCCAAAACAGCCATTTGCAAATCTTCATCCCTTTATCCGAGCAGCCACCTCACCTGGCTGGTGTGATCACCCCAAACTGGGCAGGGGTGGAGACTGTGTGGGTCCAGGGTTAAACCAGGACCTCTGGGAAAATCCTGGAGCAGTGCCCAGCGTGGCCACCATCCTCTCTCCGCTCCCGGGAGCGCCAGCACACGACTCCAGCACGTCCCTGACAGTGGGACATGGTTGGAGATGCTGGCCAAGAACACTCATGCAGCCATCTGCTACCAGCACGGCCAGGCAGGGACAGAGAACCCCTTCCCAGCCTCCATCCTGCAGGGGATGGGATGAATCCGTCCTTTCCCCGTGCAGGATGGCAGCGCAACGCCGGGCCCTGTGCAATCTGTTTGATTTGAAATATTAGTGAAGAGATTAGAAACAGTGCTCATGATTTCGTGATGCATATGGTAATTAAAGTGTTACATTGCAATTATGATGTAATTAAACTGTGGGATGCTCTTCAAGATGCAATTGCCACTCATTTGCATAACTGACGGATTTGCTTATTAGCACCCTTTTAATATATGTATTAAAAAGAGCATCAAGAGCGTTGGCTACGGAAGCAGCATTCCATCTTCCTCCAGCAAGCTGCAGGGCTGGGCTGCTGCTTCCCAGCTCCCACTGCTGCTGATGCATTCCCTGGCTGGGGCTCTCCCCCACCAGGACTCAGGAGTGGCTCTGCTGACCAACAGCCCCCTAAATTCCAGCCCCAGCTGGAGCAGACACGTCTTCCTGCATGTTCACCCTCTCACTGGGGCTCCCCAAGCAGCGCCTGAGCAGCCTCTTGGTCACTTCCCTCCTCACAGAACTCTCCCATGCCCCATATCTGCCGGGCTCTTATTCCAGCGGAAGAGGTTTTCCCCTTTTCCAGCTCCCTAAGCCAGTTCTCAGTTATTCACACTTCCAAGGATGCTTTCTGGGGGTCCCTGCCTGGAAAGCCACCAAACCTGGCCTTTCCAAGCAATTCATACAAATCCCTACAGCTGCTACATCCACCAGCTGTGCTCATCTGGCACGGCACTGTTGTGGAAAGGCATCCACTCTGTGCCACACAGTTTGTCTTCACTCACAAGGACCTTTCTGGATCTGTAGATTGCTGTAGGTACTGAAGAAAACCCCACCTTAAAAATCAGACTAATTTTCTCCTTTTTAAACTCATCACAACTCCCTCTGAGGAGCTGAAATAAACCTACTCTCAGTGCTGGGCTGTCCATAACCCTGTCCTGACCCCACACAGCGACGTGGGAACATGATGGGGCAGCCAGGGAGAGAGAATCTTCACTGAAAGCCAAATCCTGCGCGTGGACTTTGCTTTTATCCAGAGCAGGCCATGCCTTAAAACATCCCTGACTGCTAGTAATGCCTCAATCTGCCTCGCTGAGCAAGAAAAGGGAAAAAGGACTTTTCAAATTGTTCCTTTTACCTGCTGCTTTTAACCTGCATTGGGGAACACAAGATTCCTGAAAAACATGATGTCTGGTGTTCTGCAGGAATGGATCGATCAGGAAAATAGTGGTGCTGCTTGCAGAGGATGATGGGTTGGGCTCTGTGGAGTGTTTCGTCCCCTGCCTGGCGAGACTCCAGAGAACATTCCCACGTTTAACGCTCCACAGGCAGGACATGGAGCAATCCCACCATCCAGCCTGAGGGGTCTGGAGTGAAGAGGCTGCTGCTTCCTCCCCAAACCACGCCACGACATGGTGGCCTTGTGAGGTGACAGGTGATGGAGGTCTCCATCAGTGAGGTCAAACACCAGCTCATAAATCACCAGCCCCCTGTGAGCCACCATCTCCGAGCGAAAAACATTTACAGTCATTTAGAGGAAAAGCTTTTTCCCTTCTCTCCCAGCTACAACAGATCTATGATAGGGCTTTTCAAACTTCAGCATCCCCCTGGCAGCCTGTGTTAGGCCTGGAGGTGGAAATGAATGATTCCTCACCAGATTAAAAGATCTGTGTGACAGCTGAGCAGTGCTGTGCTCACAGCCCAGGGAGCGCCGAGCACAAGCCGGGCTGGTGCCTGGAGGGCACCCTTGGGGCTCACTCCCCCTGGCAGAGCCACCTGGGACCCCTGTACCGGGAAACTGGGCTCCCAAAATGAGCCCTGAGCAGCCTCCAGCACCTCCCCTTTGCCACTTATTTTGGTTTAGTTGGGAAGCTGTAGATGCCTGCTAATTAAAATTGATGTCGTGTTCACCAGAGCCCAATTCCGCATCGAACTCCTGTTGCTTCCTTCTCCGCGAGAGCAGGTCTGCCATATTTAGCCAACTTTTAAACTCATTAGCAGAAGCAGATGCTTGGATCCGCAGTCCCTAATGACTGTAAATGAGAGTATTAGTTTATTGACTGATGGCCTAATTGTTGCCACCACGACCACAAGCGACAGCTCCAAGCCCAAGCGCTGTCTCTGTGCTGAAGGACACCCAGCCTGGGGGGAGAGGGACAGAGGGACAGTGCTGCCAGGGCTGGAGCCAGGACAGAGGGACCAGCAGGCCCCAGGATGTGACCCATGTGCAGATCTCCAGATGAGTCCAGCAGGTGAACAGCCAAGCAAAAGTTAATTAAATTACGCTTCCCCCACCAGAGGTCAGAGCCTCGGAGCGCGTGTTGATGTGTGACCTTTCGCAGGGTGACTTGACTTCCCTGTGCTCTCTGCATGGTAATGAAGAGCCTGTGTGGGCCCGGAGCAGCAGCAGGTGCCATCCCTGCTTCCCTCCTCCTTCGGCTGTCCATGGAAGTGTAGATGAATGGGAGGAGGGGAAAGTCGGAGCTCGGGCCCTGCGCAGTCCTGCCCTGCTGGGAGATGCGCCTGGGTGACGGCCAGCCCCGTCCTGCCCCGGCCCCTGAGGGACAGTCCAGAGTGATTAACTGTGGCTGTGCTTTACTTAAAGCATCTCCAACCTGCCCTGACCCAGATGGGCACAAACACTCCCAAAATGAGGAGGTTTTGAGCATGTGCCCCAATGGCCCATGGAGCAGGGACGGACCTGAGCCATGGGATGACATCGCTGCCTGGGGATACTGTTGGGAAGACAAAATGCACTGCAGCCTTTTTTTGGCCACTGTCTTATTGGAAATGAGACCAAGAGCTGCCACATAGAGCCTGTGGGAGCTGCTGCATCTGCTGAACCCCCAAAAGCTGACACGGCATCGTGCCTACCCAGCCGACTTTGGGGAAGAGAAACAGCCACGGAGAAAGTTGTGTCTGCCTTAAGGGATTGGTGGATGTTTCCCCAACACCTAGAAATCAACAGAAAAAAACGGATTTACAAGAGGATTTAAGAGGCATCAAGTTGCCTGGATACCGGATCCTGTAACTACCCAAAAAGTAATTATAAAAGCAAGAAATCTGTCTCGGCTAAGCAGGCGGATGGGAAATTGGAAATCCATTTGTGAGAGACTTTCTGCTTTCTAACAAGGCAGGTTACAGCTCAGCCCTGTTTCTCTGCTGCTCCTGATGCTCCTGCCTGCCCCAGAGGAGAATGGAGTGGTGGCTGCTGGCATTGCCAGCACCGTGGTGTTGCTCCTGAGCTCCACGCTGCCGCCCACCCCTCCAGATGGCTGCCACACGCCTCTGCCCCGGGTCCCCAGTCACTTGCAAAGGCTCTGCTCTCCCCTGGCAGCCACTCAGCTCCTGCTCTCAGGCCAGGGATGAGGTTTGAGCTTCCCAGAAAACCTCCCCTGCAGGGTGCTGGGGAGCTGGAGCCCTCAGTCCCCCCTGGCTATGCCGTGGGGTCTCACTGATGGAGCCAGCTGGGCACTGCCACCACTAAAACAGCCCCCTGCGGATGAGAAATCTACTTTGAAACCACCTCTGGTGTTTTTTCCTCTTGGGAAAAGGCTGAGAAAAATTAATAAAAACAAAAAACCCCCCTCTATAATCCCCAAATCCAAATTTCTTTGCACAGACTCTCGCTCGGCCCACTGGTGCATTGCAAGGACTTGTAATTATGAGCGTAGAAGCCTTTTGATGCTGTAACTGTTTCTGTGTGGCCTGGGAGGAGATGGGTTGTGCTGGAAGCGAGAGAGATTTTGCTGGAGCATGAAAAGCAAAGCCATTTAGTTTAGGTAACATCTCTGGAGCTCTAGGGGTCAACAACGAGAACTCCAGGAAAATAGTTTTCAGGGCAGGACAGTCTGGAGACAGGAGAGGAAAAAAGAACTGAGAAAATGCATTTATTAGATGTCCAATTTACCCTCTCCCAGGCTGTCTGCTCCTTTTCAGCCACCAAATAGGAACAGTGGTGGAGAAGGAGCAGTGGCACTGCTGCTGGAGTCACTGAGCACGCAGGGAGCAGGGGCACTGCCGTGGCAGGGAAAACTGAGCCGAGGGAATGCGATGGCAACAGTGGGTTTGAACTGCAAGAAGCTGCTAGAGGAAAGGGGGAGAGCTGAAATCAGCAGGAAAATCCTGATGGCAGCAAGGCCCTGGCTTGGCAAATTTATCCCAGCACAGTGGGCACGGCCCCGAGGCTGCCAGAGCTCTGGGAGCGTTTGGACAACGCTCTCAGGGATGCATGGAGTGGGATTGTTGTGGTGTCTATGCAGGGCCGTGAGCTGGACTGGATGACCCTGTGGGTCTCTTCCAGGGGGATATTCCATGGTCCTGTGGTCTGTTCTGCTCTAGCCACACACAGACCCATGGACTCCGTCTCCCTCAGTCACTCAAGAAACTTCCATTCAGGATCTCTCCCTTGCAGGCAACATTTCTCTCTACAATAAGCCTCATAACTCTGCATTTCTGTGTTTTTGACAAGATAAAGGGCGGGTTGGAGCTCTCCCTGTGTAAATCAGCTCGTTAATGCTGTGTACGGAGGGCTTTGGTGCTGTGCAGCAGGCAGGGAACACAGGCAGGGAACAAAGACAGATGTACCTGAAATATCCCTCGCCGCGGAATCACGGCAGCGCCGTCCCCAGCGGTGGGGCTGGCTGGGATATCAAGGAGGATGACAGGGATGTGGTAGGTGTAGGAGCTATCCTACAGCAAGAGGTGACCTTGACCCAGAAGATTTCTTCTTCTTCTTTGTTTTTTCGTTCCACCTCTCAGCAGCACGGGGCAACCACTGTGTTTTTCAAAGGCGAGTTCCGGGCTCCAAAGAAAGGAATTGCTAAACGTTTATCACAACTTGCCTGGGGGGATGTGAAATACAAGAGGAAATCTTCCCCCTCTCTGCCTCCCACTGCACCCTACCCTGAATTCGGGAGGAAAAGTCGTTTGAGTGATCTTAGCAGAATCAGAACAAGCATTTACTGCTCTTTAAGGACCCATAAACCACTTCAGTAGTTTGCTGGTTTATATCTGACTATCTTCTACATTAGCCATTTAAATTAAAACATTTATAATTAATTGAACAAATCATTTCCTCTCCCCCCCTCCCTGCGCCTTTGGGGATTGGAGCACGTAAGACTTCAGTAAATTTTGGTCTCCTAAGCACCATTTCCTTGAGAGGATTGGTTTTCCTGTGGGGTGGGAAGCAAGGGCAGGCAGAGACTGGTTTTAACTGGAAAATCAATTGACAGGAAAGACAAATTAATGCACATTTTTTCAAGAGGGGAAAAGAAAAAGGCACTGGGAGCCTGCCTGACAGCTGCAGAGGAATTCCATAATGGGGAGCACCAGGAGCAGGGCTCTGGCAGGGTGGGTCAATGCCCTTGTGCTGGCTGGGAGTGGAGAGCGGTGTCCAGGCAAGCAGGGAGTGAGCAGAGGGAGCAGAACCCAGGAGGGACATCGCTGACCCAAGGCACACCACGCAAGGACTTCTCTGCGTGGGTGACACATGAGGTGACCCCAATGGGGCTCAGGAGCCAGCCCTGAGCATCCCAGGAATGGCCACTCTCGGCTGGGTGGCTGCGGAGGCGAGGGAGCTCTGGGACACCCGTGGTCTTCGCAGAAAATACAGTTTATTTTGATGCCCTGGAAATGCCTTTGTCAGCAGATCTATTCTTTCATTGTGAAAAAGCCTATTAGCTTCTGCTTTCTACTTCTGTGGGAATTTATTCCTCCATCAGATCTCCAATATAAAAGTGCTTCCCTCTCGGAGATTGATACCGTGCGTATGAAAGGCGCCGCGCGCTCCAGGCCAGGCAGTCCCTTCCCTTAGGAGGGATGAAGGATGGCTTTGAGAGCAAAGCACTGAGCAGCTCCACAAGATAAAATCTCAATTCCAAGGGCTGCTATGACATCCTGGTGACCTTGGGTTGTCCCTGAGGTTCCTGTGCAGTGCAGGGCGTGCCGGGCTTTCGGCAGGAGAGCAGGGGGTGGGCGACGCTGAAACCTCACCCCACACTTGTCCTGCACAGACCTCACACAGGGAACATCCTGGTGCTGGGGAAGATTTACAGCCCCATCTGTGGCCTCTCAGAAGGCCCAAGAGTAGGGACAAATCTGGGGGTCATGCTCAGCTATCTGGGGTCGGAGGGGAAGGGGATGGAGGACAGGAGGCTGTGCCCAGCTGAGCTCCGGGCAGGCCTGCACAGAGCTGAGGTGGTGCTGTGACTTCAGCCCCAGCCAAGCAAAATCAGCCCCTTCTCTGAGCTCACCCAGCTGATCAGGGGTAATGCCACTCTGTCTGACAGACTCGGTGCCCTCGTTTGCAGCACCAATGTGTGCAACACCCCCTGAAGCACCCACATGTCCCCCTGGACACGCCGGGTGCCTGGGACTGCTCCATTGTCACAGCAGGAACAACAGGAGGAGAAACGGCTCAGCCTGCTGAGAAATGTGCTCAACCAGCTGTGGGAGCCTCCTACTGCACTCAGAGTCCCAGCCTGAGGCCGGGTGGGGGGAGCCACACCTCCCTCCAAAGGACTTTGGGGTCCCCCCACGCCAAGCAGTGCTGGCACCGCACCCCCACACCGGGCTGGGGTCAGCTCCAGGCAGTGCCAGCACACGGGGAGGGTCCTGCTCTGGCCATGGTGCCCCCAAACACGTGGGTGCCATGCTGGTCCTGCCCCTGCCCTCCCAGCCCTCTCCAAACAGGAGATGGTGCTGGTGTGGACATCAACGCCTTCCTTTCCTCCTCAGGGGAACTTCCCACTCCTCCTGCACCCCCTCACTGCTGCCCATCTCCCCTCGCTGCCCAGCTCCAGGCCCCACTCTCCGGAGCACAGGCCTTGCAGAGCTCCAGCTCCCACAGAGGAAACCAGGGCCAGATTAAAGTAATAAATAATAATAATCATCATCATCATCATCATCTGCCGGGGCCACTCCAGACCCTCATTGCCATGGCAACTGCCTGCTGGCAGCAATGCTGCCTCACTGATGGGAAGTATTTCCTTGGGACGGATGTGAATTCCTCCAACACAACCCCAGTGTGGAGTGTCAGTGCTTGGGAAGGGCCAGCAGGCAGGGAGAGGGTGACAGGGAGAGGGTGACAAGATCCAGCCCTGCCTGCTCATCCATCTGTACTGTGGAGGGCCACAAGCACCAAGAGCCACACAAGAGCACTCCAGTGACAGCCCTGACACCCACAAGTGACACTTCCTGGCACGGAGGCTTCTTTGAGGCCAAGTGACAGAATAAATTCTCACCAGCACAGAGCCATCACGTTGCTTTTAATTATCAGGAAAGGTCCCAAAGCATCGCAGGCTGTTTAACTTGGGCTGATGGATCTTGTTTGTCACAACTCCTTGGGTTTTTTTTCTCTCCTGGATGTTTTTTTCTCCAAACAACCCTGCTGGAGATCCAAGCCCTGCAGGGACAGAGGAGTGGGCAGGGTGACCCAGTCCTGCACATCCCACCCGTGCTGCTGAGCCAGGACTCAGGATGGCTCTGGGGTTGGAAACATGACAAAAACATCAAATGGGAACTTCTCCTGGCTCTGCCTGCATGAAACACGGGGTTCACATTAAACACAAATAAAAAATAATCATTTAAACTCAAAGATGCCTGGGCTGAGCGTGTTCCTCCAAACTGTGGTGCCCTGATGAAAAGGGTCAGGCCACTGCTGCCTCCTGCTTTATCCACCCAGAATCAAGTTTAATGTGCTACAGCTTTATACCAGGCACTCTCAATTTATCACCAAAACACCCTGCAGAGGGTTAACTGCCAGTTTCCTCCCTTCATCACTACTGGTGTAATGAGGTGACAGTCAGCCTCGAAGGAGGGGGATGTATTTTTCAGGAGGGCTTTTGCTGCTGCTGTGGCTTGCTCTCCATTTGGCAGAGGTTTGGAGCTTGACTGAGACAAAGGAGATTTGGATGTGGAGGGGACGGGGGCAGGTTTCCAACCCTCCTGCTGCCCACAGCTCCGGCCAAGACAGGAGGATGACTCGAGCCTCAGTCCCTCAGGCTGTACCAGTCGTGCTCCATGGCAGGGCACTCTGTACCAGTAAGAAAGCCAGGCACATTTCCTCAGAGTTGAGGCAAGAAAGGTGATGTAGAAATTCAAAGAAATCCTCCAAAAATACCTCTCCTGGGAAAACTTGGCTGCTGGAACATCTGCTGCATGTTGGGATCATGCTCCTCCAAGGGGACGGGGACCATGGTCACATCCATGGCAGGCGGATCCTTGCCAGGGGGTTTGGGGCTCAGGACTCAATCCTCAGACAGTGTCACTCCTTTTGTTCCAGCAGGATGAGGAAGGCTCCTGCCCCAGCTCACCTCTGTCCTGATAACCCCCAAGCCATGGACATCACCCCAAATCCCAGCCCCAGGACGGATTTTGCTCCTCACAGAGCCAGCAAGGGCTGTGAGCTCCAGCCCACATGTACCCCTTCCCTGCGCCTGACACCCAGACGACAGCCCTGCCTATAAATCATATTTTGCCCAGATTTAGAGGAGAAAGGAACTATTATGAGAAATAGATCAGAAGTGACACAGCTCATTATTGTGAGGTGAGTCCAAGCTGCAGACAAGGGCAAAGTTAATAGAAAATGTATCCAATCCACAATGGTAACTTTAATTGTTAGCACTAATGAAGCCTATTTAGGATGGATTATGTATCTGGCACTTCAGATGCAGCCCTCAATTCATCTTCCCCATCACATGTCTCATCGCATCAGGTCCAGAGGCAGAAGGAGAGCTTTTCCCCTTCCGCTGAACAACTGGGGTTGAAAAACAAATTCTGTGCCATCCATCAGCCCAGAGGCCCAGCTGGCCAGGGCAGGGACTTGTGGGGACGCTCACAGGGGTGACTCTCCTGCCCAGCATGGCCAGGAGCTGCCAAAGGACCAGGAGCTGCAGCATCGGTGTCACAGGACCTGCTCGAGGGCAGCCACCTCCCCAGCCGCCCGTTGTCACCTCCCCTATTTTCCTCTATTTCCAGCTACAGCAGCCCCCGAGGTGGCAGCTCAGGGTCCCAGAGGTGGCAGGAGGCTGACTCTGCCCTGGACCAGCCCCCTCCTCCCCAGCCTCCTCCCAGCCAGTTTTCTAGGCACACTTCTGAAATTAAGGACAAATTGTAATTACTTTTCTCGGTAACAAAACCTTTGGAGGAAAGGGCTGGTGATAGATTTCAGGCTTTATCAGAGCTGACAAAGAGCATTACTCACACTGCACGAGAACTGGCACCTTGTCAGACAGGGAGGTCTGTGGTGACCATCCCCGGGGCACCAACAGACACCAGGATTTTTTTTTCCTTAATATGGGAATTAAGCACGTTGTCTTGTTGAGTTCCCTGGGCCGTGCTGAGCCGTGAGCCCGGCCCTGCACATCGTCCCTCTTTGCCAAACGCTCGTTTGAAAGGTCACTGCAACCCAAATATTGGAGAGAGGCGAACTGCAAAAGGCACCAGGACTGTGGTGCCTTTTGGGGCTCTGCTTGGGTACAGCCAATCCAACCCCAGCCAAAGGAGCTGCTGCTCCCAGGTCGGGGATTTCCCCAGTGACTCCCAGGAAGCAGCAGCAAGGTTCTCCAGGATGTGGACAATGTCAGTAAAACCTGTTCCAAAGGGTGAGGACAGCCTCCCCAGCCCCCAGCTGCTTTTTCCTCCCGGGTCTGCACCAGCCCCTCGAGCCCCAGCAGCTCCTGTTTAGTCTGGATTTAGCTCGATGCAGTCGATCCTGATCACGAGTGTGTCAGGAATCAATGCCTGCTGCAGCCTCCCCTGAGCAGGGAGCCACCAGTCACCCCCTCAAATGGGATCGTTCTCCCTTTTGTCCCCATTTTCCCTCCTCAGCAGCGCTGCACGAACGGGCAGCCAGTGCCTTCTCAGGGCACTCGGGGTTTTCTGCATGGCAAACCTGAGGAATTAATTGTGGTGATGATGACTCCAGTGTTCAGGTGGGTTCCTCAGGACACATCCTGGCTGGAGTGGTGGCAGCTGGCACCAGAAAATGGGGGCTGGCAGCCCCTAGGGACCCCCACATCACCCCCCGTCCAGTGTGAGCATGGACAAGGTGCATTGAACCTCTCATGTTGTGTCCTCCAGCTTTCCTCACCCTGAAAACTTAACTCAAGTGACTAATGGGAGCTAGGGAAAGTCTGAGATGGATGGATGGATCTATCCCATCTTCCACCCATGGTATCCATCATACCACTGGATTTTGTGTCTGTGCCCCTTTAAATAAGGCTCCTTGCTTTGCACTGGGGATGGAAAAGAAGAAAAATTGATTAAAAAGAAAAGGAGGTGAGGGGGAAAAAGGATAATTATGTCCCACAAAAATTAAGGGAAAGAAAAATGATGTAAAAAAAATCCCTTCTCGTATAAAAAGGGTATTTTATAATAGACCTTTAAAGCTTTCCATCAAGTGAAACCAACACATTTACTTGAAGTGTTAAAGAGGAACCTTCAATCAATCAGAGAACTTCATTTTTACTCTGTAATGAATTCAATTGACCTTCGTGTTGCAAAGATACAGTGGCTGAGGCGAGGGGGGGGAGGCTCTGAGACACCCCCTTGTGCCAGCGGGTGTGTGGGTGCCAGGGCCAGGCTGGTCCCCTCGGGGGTGGAGGAGAAGCCCTGGGAGCTGCAGCCCTGCTCTGGGGCTCTGGAATTTAGGACACTGTGGATGTGGTGCTTGGGGAAGGGGACATCCCTGGAAACTCGCTGGGAGGGCGGCGCTTGTGCGTGAAATCCTGAGATGAAACCTCTGCTCTCAAAGCAATTATCACCGGCTAATGGGAGCTGGGAAATCGCCTCTCCCTTCCCACTGATTGAAATCCCACCTCGGCCCCCCAAGCTGCACATGGACGAGCAGTCACTTGCTAACCCGTGGAAATCAGAGATGGAGTTTGTGGCTGGAGATTCCCCACCCACGAATGTTCTGGGTGCACTGCGAGGTCACGCGGACGTGGAGCCAGAGGGATTTTTGGACATGGCTTAGGGGTGGAAGGACCCCAGGCCTGTGAGATTTTTGGGGGCACAGGGCCATCTCTCCTGCACCAACAGAGGGTGGGAACAGGCCCCAGGGCAGGGGAGGTTCCCCATTCTCCACACCGGGTCCCCAAATCACCCAGTGACACTGAACAGTCCCAACCCCACCATCAGCCACTGGTCCCAGTCCCAGGGTGGCTCTGGGAGGTGCAGCAGCCCCAACCACCCAAACTCTGCTGCTCCAGGGGAGAGCTGCAGCCCCCAGCCTTTGCTCTCATCTCCTGGATAAGTACTAATAAAAGAGTGGCTAAAAATACAGAAAAAGCATTTATTTCTGAGGGAAGAATCCCTTGAATTGCACCCCGGCTAATTAACATTTATCCAAAGTGCACTCATCACAAACATACATTAACCTTTGAGGCATCTATAAGAGCAATTGGAAAATATATAATGAGAGCAGAGAGAACCCAGAGCACGAGACCTCCCCTCTGAAAATGCCACCCTGGCCTCCTCTTGGATGCATTTTCAAGCAGTTCCCCTTCAATTCCCAGTTTTTCAGTGCTTCCAAAGCAGGTCCTTGACACCCCTGAGCTGCCCCCTCCCTGCTCAGAGCCAGGGGAATCGCCCACCCACTCTTCCCCCCTCTCCTGCTCCTCCGCTGGGGAACAGGGATCAGTTCCTGTGGTAAGCCCAGAGAAAAATGAAGGATTTTGTCCAAGATTTAAATTAAATCAGCAATCAATATTGCTCCTGAAAGCGGAGAAGAGCAGCCATGGCGCTGAGATGTCCTTAATGGTTCCAGTCAAAGTCATTAGCAAAGTTACTTCCCTGGCTTTTTTTTTTTTT
>VWZW01005635.1:71573-175079 GCA_013397115.1 Edolisoma coerulescens
TTTTAATTGGGAAAGAGAGCCCCAGCATCCTCAAGGAAAGGCAGAGAAACATTAAAGACATCTGGGAAGCACTGGAGCTGGAGAGATAAGATGTGGAGTTGGTCTCCATGTGCCAGCTGGTCTGGGAGGGGGAAAGGAAAACTTCAGAAAGAAAAATTCTGCAGTTCTAGACCCAACTCATCCCGTGTGGGGAGGAAATGGGTGAGTGGCCACTGCCTTCCCTCATCGAACATGGAATTAATGACGATCAGCCCTCGCCCCTCAGCCTCCTCTTAGATTTATTTTATATATTTTGTAGATATTTTTATACATAAGTATATGTAAATAATATATAAAACATTGTATCTTTATATNGTATCTTTATATATTATATATTTCTACATAATACAAAATAATACGTAAACTAGAAATATAAATATATAAATAGACAGATATAAATAAATATAGTATAACTATAAGTGGTATATATTTGTACGTTATATTTAGATAATATAGTTATTTAACAATATAGTTATGTATAATATATTTACTTAATAATATATTTATACATAATATATTTTATATTATATATTTTATAGCTATATTTCTATATAGATATTGTAGTATTTAGATTTTATATCTCATAGTATTTAGTCTTTATATATAGCAAATACATGTATTTATACACACACCCATTACATGTCCCCTTGAGGGCTTCAGGGCTCTTTTGAGGGGTCATTGCTGGACCCCAGGACAGGACAGGGCTCAGCCCAGGATACCCCAAACACCTCATCCTGCTCCTGAGCCCAGCGTGGGACCAGGAAAGGAGAAGCAGGGAAGGATTCACCCCGGATCCAGCACCCAACCCAGGGCCTTGGTTTGCTCAGCACTTTGATTCCAGTGGGATGTAAATCCTCAAAATCCTCCCTGAGCTGCCAAAACCCATTTGAGTGGGAGTGGGAAGGAGCTGGGGCACGGCTGAGCATGAGGCTTCCCACAGAAAAACCCAGGAGCAGCTCCAGTTCCCGGGAGCTGGGGTGGGATCCCGCACGCCTGCAGGCTGGTGCCAGCAATCACCGATAATTCCAGCAGGCCTGGATGACACCGAGGGAAGATTTAGATGTTCTAATTACTCCTGTGAATACCAGGGGTGCTGCTGATGAGGGAGGCAGGCACATGCACATCCACACACACACTCGGAGCCAATTAGGAAAGAAAAACAGCAGCAAGGAGCCTGCAGGCTCGCAAAGATCCATAAGAAAGAAAGAAGAGGGCTAAGCTGTCGGTCTCACTGTAAAGCAGGAGAGTTCTGATGGTCAGTGCCCAGCAGCAAAGCCCAGCACAGGGCAGGGGAGGATTCAAGCCATTAGCCAAGGGATAAAGTTTAATTTTCAGCTGATAGCAACGTGGTACCCAGCAGCACCGTGCTCTGGGTGCTCCAGCAGCCAGGACCAGCAGCCACGAGCCGGTGCTGCTGAGCAGTGAAATCCTGCCTCTCCAGCCCTGGGATTCTCTGCTCGCTCAGTGCCTGCTCTGTCTGACACCAGCCCCCCAAAGACACCTCAGCTCGTTGTCACCAGCCTGCCACCCCCTTGTACAGGGCCCCCCTGGCCCCCCAGGGCCTGGGACTGGCAGCATTTCCAGAATGGGATCCCTGTGGCAAATCCAGGGCTTCAGCTCCTCTCACCTGCTCAAACACACACCAGACTCTCTGGCTCTGGCAACTCGGCTCCTCCTCCGCACAGCCCCAAGAGCTTAGCAGGCAGCACTGGGAGGGGGCTGAACCACACAGAAATGCACCTCCACACCAACTTAGAACCTCGACAGCTCCATTCCAATCCCCTTTTGGTGGGATTTTGTGTGGTTCTCCATCCCTCTTTTCCCAGGAGCATCCCCACACCTTCCCTGGATATTCCACAGCCAACGCTCCTGCCCACCAAGCCTGTGAGCACAGCAGAGAAATTGCCCCCTGCAGCAGCCTCATTTCATACCTCTGAGCTGGAAATCAGCTGGAAAGGCTGATTTTGTCTCAGCCTTCTGTCCTGACCAGCCTGGAACTCACAGATAGGCTCGGCAGGATACAGGTGCCTCTTTCTGTCCTCCCCTTCAGCCTCTGTTGGCAGTCACCCCCTGCAGGACGTGGAATAAAGAATTAAAGGCTGCAAAACCAAAAGAGGACTTCAATCCTGGCTGGAAGCGTGCAATTACCCAGGAAATTCAGCAGCAGAGGTGCCATAGTCCTGTGAGCAGGGAGGGGCTGCACGGGGTGAGCTCTGCAAGGGGAGACCCATCAGTGATGGGAAGGGGGTTCTGGCTGGCCAAAAAGTGCAAGCAGCAGAATTTTTAAGCACCTCTGGAGAAGCAGTGCTATTATCAATGTTGTTGCCAGTGTTATTTATCACAGAAAGTGGCATTAATATTACCACACTTATTAATACATAAAGCTGGAGCGTTTTCACTAAACCAGCTACAAAACTCTGCATTGCTATTAATGCTGACATGAATATATTAATAATACATTAGCACTGGTTTGTTTTATGGCTTCCGCTTCCCTGAAATAATTTTTTGCTCTAACTCTTGATCCTGCTTGTTCAGTATTTTGGCAAGGACTGGGTCTAATCAGTAATCACAGAATCACAAAATCATTGAAGTTGGAAAAGCCCTCCAGGATCACCGAGTCCAAGCTGTGCCTGATCCCCACCTTGTCCCCAGCCCAGAGCGCTGAGTGCCACCTCCAGGCCTTCCTTGGACACCTCCAGGGATGGGCACTCCAAACCTCCCCGGGCAGTTCCAAGGCCTGACCGCCCTTTCCATGGGGAAATTCCTCCTGATGTCCAACCTGAGCCTCCTCTGGCACAGCTTGAGGCCGTTTCCTCATCCTGTCCCTGTTCCCTGAGGGCAGAGCCCGACCCCCCTGGCTGCCCCCTCCTGTCAGAGATTGTGGACAGGACCCATTTTTGTTGGATGCCAAACAAGGATGTGGAACAGCTTCAGTGGTGGGAGAAGAACTGGCTGATGGGGCCAAATCCTGGTGCTCAGAGAGGGGCTTTTCAACAGAGGCATCAAAGGGGGCACATTTCAGGGGGTTACCCCAAAGCAGAGGCTTTAGGTGCTGCCTTGGGGAGCTGCCACCACTTCACCCCCCTCTCCTGCAAACCCTGGGGTCTGGGTCTGCTCTGGGCATGGCAACCATGCCCAAAGCCACGTGGGCCACTCCAGCACAGCAGCCTGGCAACCAGGCCCTGTGAGCAGAACCTCGTAAATCCTGGCAGAGGGTAAGTGACGTTCTGCTGGGCTCTCTCCCAAATCACACTCGTTCCTCATGCTGAAATCCTGCCCAGTCTTGGCAGCAGAGCTGCAGAACCAAGCAGGCACAGCTCCCTGGGCTCGTGCAGGGGGAGGGCAGCACCACAGAGGAAAGGAGGCAGTGCTGGACTCCCAGGGCATCTCAATGCTCCTGTGCAGGCAAAGTCCGGCATGACTGAGTTGGAAGTCACCTAAGGATGTCCTGGACCCTTTGAGGAGCACGAGGCATTCATCCTGGACATCAGGAAGGATTTCTTCATGGAAAGGGCTGTCAGGCACTGGAAGGAGCTGCCCAGGGAGGTGGTGCCGTCCCCATCCCTGGAGGTGTCCAAGGAACAACTGGATGTGGCGCTCAGTGCTCTGGGCCGGGTGAGGACGAGGTGGGGATGACAATGCCAAGGTTGGACTCAGTAATCTTGGAGGTCTTTCCCACCCCAATGATTCTATGGCAGAGCAGCCAGGTGACATCACCTGCCCTCCAGCCACTGCTGTGCTCCTCTGAGATGGTCACCAAACAATCCCTGCACCAGCTGCAGTCTGCAAGGCCACCAAGAAACTCCCTGTGCAGTTTAGTCTTCACCCAAGGGGGCAGAAATCAGCTGCACTGGCTCGGTCCCACTGGATTTAACACTGAAAAGCAGAATTGCCAAGTCCCACATGTAGAGAGAGTCAGCGATGGCTGAGGATGCTCCTTCAGCTCCAGCCCCTGGAGCCAGGTGACAGTGCAGAAATCTCAGCTTTGGTTTTCCAGGGATGTTTTCCTGTGTGGATGAATGCTGGGAAGCACAGCCTGGAAGATTTCAGAAACAGAAGACAAGCACAAAGATCAGGATTTCCTTTGTCAGTGGTGTATCCTCAGTCACTGATTTATTTGGGAGGGCTTGTAATGGGTAAGGGCTGCTGGTCCTGGAAGTTACAGTGCAGAAAGGGAGATGTCAGTGAAGGAAAAGGACTTTGTAGTGCAGGAAATGGCCTGTTTGAAATGCTGATTTAGCTCGTGCCTCAGAGTAATACAGGGAACCTCCTGCTCCCCTCTTCTATTTAGAAAACCGCTTTTTGAAACAGATAAATACATAACGGAGAAACTTTTCATTTCCTCTGTGGTTAGGGGCAAATATTTGCATTCACAGAGATAAGAATTTGATGTTCTGGAGAAATGCAGACTCCTGCTGTCCAGAAAGGAGACATTAATGCAAATTCCTGTCAACTTCCACGTGTAACAAAAGTATCACCGCTTTCATCTTGTCCCGGAGAGTTCTCTCATCAAACCTCAGCGCAGAGAGATTTGATGACCTTCTGCCTCCTGCAGTGGTGGGAGGGAGGGAGGGAGGGAGGGATGGGTGGATGGATGGATGGATGGAGGGATGGAGGGATGGATGGATGGATGGATGGATGGAGGGATGGATGGATGGATGGGTGGATGGGATTGGGAGTGGCAGCCCTACCCTGCCCACCCCAGCCCTCAGCCCAGCTGCTCCTGCTGCTAGGGTCCCAAATCCAGGCTGGGCTAATCCCAACCCCAATTCCAACATTGCTCTGGTGCTTTATGAGGGGAAACTCACAATTTAACCACTCCAGAACTCAGGAGCTGGACTTTGATGATCCTTGCAGGTCCCACATGCAGATATTGGTTCTTGAAATATTGGGTGGGGACGGAAAATGCAGGGCTGGGTCTGCTGAGAGGGACAGACAGACTCCACTGCCCAGGGCAGGCCGGACACAGGGCTGCCCCTCCACCTCCAGCATCAGCTCCTCGGAGCAACGTGCTGCTCCCTTTTCCTCTGCCAAGAAAATAGCACCTATTTAGGAAGGCCTTTAAAGTTACCTGGCAGCAAACCCAAACCAAGAAGAAAGCAAAATCCTCAGATCTTAAATATAAATGATCAAAAACCCTCCTAAAAAAAAAAAAAAAAATCCTGAAAAATTAAAGAAAAAAAATCGAAAAGTACACAGCTGACTTTTAACCTCGATGCTCTAAAGCCCACGAAGAAACCTCTGTTGCTATTGATTTCCATGGAAAATGCTCTGATATGCTCCGGATGGGTGGCGGGATGAAACATGAGGATGCAGGCGGGGATCGCGACCCCGCGGCCTCCCACGTTCCACCCACGCCCCGCCAACGCCAGGGAGTGGGAGCTGCTTTGAAATTCATTTTGGTCTCAAACAAGGCTGGACACAGGATGCTCCTTCCCGTGGTTTCTTTGAATCCAAGTTTTTTGCAGCTGGAGCTGGGGCCGGGCAGGGGAGGAGCTGTGGCTGCTGCAGCCAGCGGAGCTCCCTGGGCTCCGGCTGCCGGAGCTGGCCGAGTGTAGATACTGCAAGTTCCCAAAAAACCCCTCACTTATCTGGCCAGGGAGGAAGTGCTGCCTTAAATGCTGTGTGTTCAAACAGCAAACGCTCGTCTGAGCCTCCGAAGGGCTTTGCACACAACACAGCCTCATTTTTAATTCGGGGATTTTCCCCCCTCGCCATAAAAAGCATCCTCTATCAATATTCTTTTAGGATTTTCTTTCCTCAATGCAGACACACATTTTTCCCTTTCTTTCTCTCCTCTGGCTGTGCCATTGCCAAAGCTTGGAGCTTTGGGCTGTGTTTTCACAGAGAGTTTAGAGGATGAAAAAATTCCACTGCTGTAAAACCGTCAGGGTTAAAAACCCAATTTCCTTCCCAGCTCTATCACTGAATTAAGAGGAGAATCCAGTCAATAGTGACTTGCAAAAGTTTGTGGTGAGAATGGCTAGAGCTGAGAGGGGATCGAAGCCTGGATCTCCAGTGAAACCCACTTTCACTCCCTTCCTTTGCCTCCAGACACTGGGAATGGCCTGTACTCCTGCACCAAGTGAGCAGGGAATAAGGACTGACCCTCCTTTACTTAACTAAATTAAAGATAATATCTGAAAATGTCAAAACTTGCATCAAAATGAATGGGACTTAGATGCCAAAATAGCTTTGTGTGCGTGGCCCTTCAGGTCTTTATCTTGATTCAATATTCTTGGGAAGTCAGTGTGGAGTGAAGGATGGGTTTTCATCTCGGATTTTGCTGACTAAAAGTCATGGGCTGTAGGTAAATCTCACCTGGTAATATCTTACCCGTCAGAGCCCTTTCAAAACTCTGGGTAGCACAAGCATCCATCAGGGCTGACACATTAATTCAAACAGTCTTATTTTCACATCATTTAAGGCCTCTCTTCCCACTTTTGTTTTGCAATTGGAAATATTTTCGAGGCATAACACAACTGCCATCCTCACACTGCTGCCTGCAACCACAGGGCCCACAGGGACTGTTTGCATTCCAGTCAGAATTCACCATTTGAAGGGGGTTAGATTTAATCCCATCCAAATCCAAATACGCATTTTGCTTAGGATGAAAGGAAAAATAACATTCTCTTGCTGAGACAAATCGAGCCCAGGTGATGCTGAGGGTGGTGGGGGTTTCTCTGCACCTCATCCCATCTGCACAGGACAAAGATCAGTCACAGGAGCTGGGAGCTCTGGGTACAACCTCAGCTGCCACAGCAGGGTTGATGCATCCACTGAACAGAGATCACGGCATGTGTTCAGACACCAGATCATCCCCACGGAGAGGGGGCTGGGGAGAGGCAGGATCTGCTCTCACTGGAGGAGATTTGCTCTGCAGGCTTGGGAGACCTGCAGGAAAATCAGTGGCCAGCACGACAAGCCCCAAACATCCTGGGTGGTCCCGCTGGGTCCCAGCAAGGTTTGTGTGGGTGACAGGGGACTTTCCTGTCCCTCCAGTGGGAGCAGAAAGGATGCCAAGGCCTGGGGCAGGGGATGAGCAGAGTGGGAGAGGCTGGTGCTCTTCATAGGATCCCAGTTTGGGTTGGAAGGGACCTTAAAGTCCATCTCGTTCCAACCCCCACCATGGGCAAGTTCAGCTGCTGCTTCCAGGCAGAGACAATTCCTGGCTGTCACTGCAAAGCTGTGCCCACGGGAATGCCCCTCCCAGCAGCACTGCCTGCCAGGACACAGCACCACTCCCCCAGAATCGCAGACCAGAGGCACCACAAGCCTCAGGTGGTGGCGGTGCAGGGGGTAAAGAGCGGCTCTGGATTCACTCACCCTCTTCTCTGCTATGTTTAATTCAGTTTTCCTTATTTTCAGCCAGATTTGGAATACCTAAAAACCAAATTGCCTTTGAGGATCTCCTTCCCTCTCCCAGGCAGAGAGACACAAAATAGGTCCCAGATGGAAAATCAGGGACTGGCCATGTGAAAATCTGCTTTGCTCACGGGGAGAAGCTCCAACAGTTGTGGACTGAGGTTTTCTCGTTTTCTTCCTGCTGCAGCTTGGGAATGTCCTGCTCTGGAGCTGCTACATCACCCCCAAGCAGGGGGAGAGACTGACACCAGCACGGGCTCCCCAGCCAGGGAGTCTGATCCAGCTGGTTCGTGACAGGCAGAAAAGTCAAATTGCTGAAAATGAAATCTGGAAGTTAAAAAAACGGGGACATACCCGATGAAAAATTGAGCGTTTATTTTCCTAACATTGATTTTTTCATCAGTTTAAAAAATGTTCATTTTGAACACTTTCTTTTTCCCATCAGTAAAAAGAAATAAAATCACAGTATATAATAAACATTTCCCTGCTTAAAAAGTTGATTTTGATGCAGCTCCATAGTTCATTTGTTCAGCAGTAACTGCTCCGCTGGATATTTGGATGAACATTTAGGGTTGAAATTTAAGGAAAAATGGTTTGCTGAGATTTTTCTTCTCCTGGGTCATATCCAGTCTGTATTTAGGGAAGGAGCAGGACCAATTTGCCTTAATGGCAAGTCAGCATTCCTCTTCCAACCAACCCAAGCAGGATGTGGGCACTGCTGCATCCGCTCATCCCCCGGGATCAGACACGACCCAGAGCTGCCCTGCTCACACCAGCTACAAACGACCTCCCGGCCAAAACGCCTCTGCTCTGCACTCATTATAAAATTAACTTAAACAAGCATAAAATGAAGTCTATGGAGCTGAACTGTTGGACAACCGAGAGATGGAATTAAGTCCCAGGCAATGCGCTGGGGCTCGCAGCCTGGAAGATTGGGATTGTTCAGCCTGGAGAAGGCCTGGGGGGATTTAATTGTGGCCTTCCAGGACCTAAAGGAGCTCTAAGAAAGATGGAGTGAGACTATTTACAAGGGATGGAGTGACAGGACACAGGGAATGGCTTCAAACTGGAAAAGGGGAGATTTGAGTGGGATGTTGGGAAGGAATCCTTCCTTGTGAGGGTGGCGAGGCCCTGGCACAGGGTGCCCAGAGAAGCTGTGGCTGCTCCATCCCTGGAAGTGTCCAAGGCCAGGCTGGACAGGGCTTGGAGCAGTCTGGGATAGTGGAAGGTGTCCCTGCCCATGGCAGGGGGTGGCACTGGATGGGCTTTAAGGTCCCTTCCAACACAAACCATTCCAGGATTCCCTGATGAGTTACCTTGTGCCCACACACATCTGGTGTGGGGAAATTCCCTGGATGTGACTCAGTTTCTCCTTGGCCATGAACCAACCTGAGCCACTTCCTAAGGGCTGAAGGCAGTGGAAAAGCCAGAGCAGAGAGGTCCTTACAAGCTGAGGGAGTGGCTCCTATACTGCCCCACTCCCATTCCTGCTCCTGGAAGGGCCCACCCATCGCTCCTGACAAACACAGCCCTGCAAACAGACACTTGATTAAGGGTTCTTTGCTCCTACATTGTAATTGAATAAAAAGCTTTTCTTTTTTTTGGTCCTAAGAAGCAGAAAAGAACTCTTGGATCCACTCCCTTTCTCATCCCTTTGTGTGATCAATCATGGCAGCATTATTCTGGCCTCAAACGCTTCCAATGAGAGGGGATATCAAAGTGGGGTTTCCTGGGTGAGCTTTTAAATGTCTTGTGGTTTCTCAGCCCATTTTCTTCTCTTTGTGTGGTGCATCTCCCTCCCTCCTCTTCTTTTCTTCACTCCAGGAAAACTGAGATTTCTTTTTAACCAAAGAAAAAGTGTTGGGTTTTTTTTCTCTTCTTTGTTCTGCTGCTACTTCCTCAGTGATTCCTCCTTCCTCTCCCAGGGCCTTGTTCACCTGGCCCTGAAGCACCATGAAGGGTGAAATTCTGGAGGGTTTCAGGGCTCATGGGGTCCTTCCCATGGGCTGTGGATGGCAATGGGTTGAAGGAAGGGCTGGCACAGACTGAGATGAGCATCTCCTTCCAGCACAGGGGCATCCATGGGCAGAAACTGGGGAAATCAGCTGTGAGGCAATGGCAGGAGTTCCCTGGCTCTGCACTGGTGGCAGAAGGGCTGGAGCTCCCAGGTGAGCCCATACAAACACGTCTCTCCTCGTCCTGAATGTCTCCAGAGAGGAGACTCCACATCCTTCCTGGGCAGCCTTTCCAGTGCTCTGACACCCTCATGGAAAGGAGATCTCCCTCAGTTCCTCCCGCTCCTGCATCAGCTCTGCCACACCCTGTCACCCACCACAGCAGGGCTGTGACATCCAGCAGCTCCTCCAAAGCAATTAAGCACTAATTTCTGAGCCCAGTGTCATGAGCATCTCACCCTTGGTAACCCCAGCAGCAAATCCAGATTTAGGGCAGTGTCTCTAGTCAGGATGATTTATTCTGGCAGTGATCAAATGATCTTAACAATTTTCCAGACAGCCATCATAGATCCAAATGTGTTTATGATGAGGACCAGGAAGAAAAAGCAATTTGTTTAGTTTGTTTTGATCAAGTTGGGCCCAGACACCCCAGAGTCGTTAAGAGAAGAAAAGTCAGCTCCAAAAAGCCAGAGCTGCTTGATTACAACAGGCACCACGAGTGGGCTTCATCCAGCACGGAAAAAGACTTTCAAAGGGCATAAATCAAAAACTGCAGCAGCATGAAATTCGACCAAAGCAAGTCAAATGAGGTGTCCAAAGCCCTGGGCACGAGGGGCTTTCTTTAATAGCTTTGGTGACCTTTAGGGGTGGGCAACCTCTCATGAAATGAGAATTTCTCTGTTTGCAAGGCTTCCCTGTAGGTAAGCTGCTTGTGTAAGCTGGGAGAAAGGGAATGAGGGAAGGCTAGGAATGGGAATCAAGCTTTGAATGAGAACACCCGGGAGAGCTGGAGCGCCATGGGCACAGATCAGCTGGAAGAGCTGATGGTCTTCAACCACCCTGCAGGTCCTGAGTGACCTTGGGAAGTCAGAGTGAGGGCAGAGGTGGTGGTTAAGGAGGAAGAGGATGGCAGCAGAGTTGAAGTCTTTGGAACACCCCCTTCCAAAGGTGCCAAGATCCAGCTCTGCTCCTGCTCACAGCGCCCTGGGAATTGATTCAGCACCATCACCAAAGCCTCGGGGCTCTGCTTTTCCCAGCCTGGCACTGTCACACGGACACATCAGACACCACACACACCATGTGCAAAAGCAGCTTTGGTGTCCCATCTCCAGGAACAAAGCCCTGTCGAACAAACCCACACATCCCGCGGAAGCTCGGCTTTGCCGGAGCACTCCCAGCCAGCTCCGGGATTGCAAAAGCACTTTGCAAATCCACACCTCATCTTCTATTCCATTTAAATGATCTACCATCTTTAGCAGGGCTGAGCCTCTCCAGAGCCTGTATCCAAGGCAACGAGAGCTACCAGGGAAAAAATGGATCCAAGAAGTTATTAAAATCACAATATCCTTTCTGAGCAAGGTAGAGATAATGAGCGTGTTCTGCCGGCTCCGGCATCACAGGCTGGCTCCCAGCTCCTGCTGGGTGCAGCTCCTGGCTGCTGACCAAACTCCAGCTTGGGGGAGGCATTTGAGGTCCTAAAGTCACCAAGCAGCATGTCCACACCTCCAAACCTCAGCCCAAACCCAGACAGCCCCAGAATTTATTCACTGCCTGAGGAATCGCTCTCCAGCGCGGGACAGCAGTGTTTCTAAGTGTCTAAGGGGCCTGGATTTCAAATTTACAGGTATTTGGGGAATTTTAAGATGCTGAGGACTCAGTAGGTTGCAAAGAAGAAAATGAAATACTGCCCTCATGGCACCCCAGATTTGTGTGCCATAGATGAGGCTGGGACCCCAGGATTGCTCCTGGGTCCATTCCTTGGCACATCCTTCCCTTTTCCACACTGCAAGGGTGAGCACGGAATGTGGCGAGCCCAGACCCGGAGGCACCGATGGTCCTGATGTTTCTGATCCCAGAAACGCCCCAGGCTGGGGAGCCTTTGCTGGGAGAGGTGAGGGGCCCTGGCTGGCGGCCTCCGTGTGCTGCATCCCGGCTCCAGGGCTGTGCTGCAGGAATGAATCACCTCCGTGTGTGTTGCCAAGTGCTTTTATAAATCCCGGGATTAGCGGAACATGTTCAAACGCTCGCGCTCCGCGTGCGCCTGGCACAGGGCAGCACCTCCTGGAGTCAGGCTGAGAGAGCAATCACGGTGTAATTTGTTTGGATGTCTCAGGACCCTGGAGCCTCCGGCTCCATCCCAGGCACTCCCGTGGGAGTTGAAGACAAGCTCCCACTGATTTTACAATGAAGGGCAGCTTTGCCTTGCAAGCTCAAAGTCAAAATCTGGGATTATCTTTCCTCCCCACCTCTCCAGAGCGATGCACGACGTTAAAGATTTGATTTGCAAAGAGATTGTGCAAACATTTCCCTTTATCCATCCCTCTGTTTGAGCTCAGAGATTTTAAAGCAAAATGCTGATCTCTCTTGGGATTTATACTGAAACCAACAGAGTCGGCTGAGTATCAGTTCCATAAACTGCATCTATATTTGCTAAAA
Source organism: Edolisoma coerulescens (assembly GCA_013397115.1). Lineage (NCBI taxonomy): Eukaryota > Metazoa > Chordata > Aves > Passeriformes > Campephagidae > Edolisoma > Edolisoma coerulescens. Next base: position 83,588 of record VWZW01005635.1, read on the forward strand.
AAGGGAGTGGATTCTCCTCAAAATAAAACCAGGAGCAGCCAGAGAGTGGAGGTGACCATTGGAAGGGCTGCCAGTGCCTCCAGCAAACCCACAGCAAGTCTTAGGGCTGAATTCCCAAGAATAAAGAGATTTTTGTGGATGCTGAATTTTGCCACAAATATTTGCAGAGTTGCAGTGAGCAGGTTCCAAACAGACCCAGGTAATTAATACCAATTAATGCCTGGTATTAACGTGCAGGCTGACACCTAAACCACCTCCCTGGGCAAAACTGTGGCAGCTCCACCAAAGCCACCCCCCACAACTGCATTTCCTGGCTCCACCGTGGGCACCAGAGCAATTTGTACCAGCACCACTGCATCTGCACACAGTCTGTCTTGTATAATTACAGCAGCAAAACAACTGGAACACTTTATGATATTCCTCAGCTTGCAAAATTCTACCAGGATCGCTTTTAAAATGATGATCAACCAGAATTCACAGCCTCAATCACTGAATCATTAATTCAGTGGTTTTTAGCGTATTTTTCAAATGAAATGTTCAGCAAAGAGTATTTATTCATCCTTCATTGCTTTCTAGCTGTAAAAATAATCAAATTAAATTCCACTCTCAAATTCAAACAAGACTTTAGAGGCAGAGACAGTCAAAACAAGCGTACGAGAACGGCACAAATGTTCATGGCATTTGCCCACCCATTTCAGATCAAAACTCCAGGCTTTGATCACTGACTTAGTTTGGCAAATCCTGCTGGAATAATAGGAGCAAAACTGCCTCATTAGAAAAGTTTGGACCTTTTTCCTTGGTTTTCCCTCACTCCAAAATCAGAATTTTGGTGGCAGTGCTTGTCAGACAATGCGTCAGCAGCTTCCCCGTCACGCCACAGCACCGAGTACCAGCACAACCTCTGTTTCTCTGAAGAGATGATCACAGCAATGCCCCAAAGGCCCAAACCTATATTTGTTTGTCTTCCTTTCATCCTCCCCGAGCTAAAATATTTATGAGGTTTCTCTAAACTGCAGGCCTGGAGCATTTATATCTGCTGGGTTAAACACCCACACACCCGCTCCGAGCTGGGCTTTGGGCTTTGCTGCCCCTCCAGCCTTGGAGAATTGATTCAGGAATGGCCCTGTGCTTCCCCATTCTGCTTCCTGCAGTCCCTTCCCGGTGCCCAGCACCCCGGGACAGGCTCTGCAGTGCTCTGGCACAAGGAGCATCACCTCAGCACCACCCCGGGGTGCCCTGGCTGTGTCCCAGGCAGGTCGGTGCAGTGATAGGGGGTAAAGCTGGCAAAGGCAAATGCAAAGATGCTGCCATCAAGGGAATCTTCCAAGAAGCCTCTGGGTCTCTTGTCGCAAGCCTGGCTCGATGCTGAGTTTACTGGAAAGCTAAAAAAGAGAAACAAAGTGAGAGGACACGTCCCTCCACTGCCCCCCGTTTGTCACTGCCCGGGGGAGCAGCATCTGCAACCCAAGTTTTGAGGGGGAGATGGGCAGTTTTGGGGTGCTCAGCCCTGTGTCCGTGATTGAAGTAATTTCCTCTGCCTTCAGACAGCGACACGGCTTGCAAAGAGCCAGGAGGGATCTCCTCTGCAAGGGGCAGGAGGGAGATTTTCGTGTTCCTTTTTCTTTTCTTAAAGGGATGCAAACGGGAAGCAGCAGCAATCAGGCTGCCGGCCCCAGGACAGCTTCTCTGGAGCTTATTCTCCTCACCGTGGGGGTTTGATGAAGGCAAAGTTTCCCAACTCGCTGCAGCACATGCGGAAAGAGGCCGTTTCCAAGGAAACAGGGATTTTTGCATGTCCAGCATGTGGTCAGAGAAGGAGAAAGGTTGTGAAGACAGAGCCTGCCTTCCCACATGGCTGCTGCCGCCTTCCTTCCCTCCCTCCTTCCCAGGCAGGCACGGAGCATTCCCAGCTTCCCTGCAGTGTCGGGGTGCTTGTTTTAATTTGGAGAAGTAGGAGGTGGGCAGAGTTCATCTCTGCATCACCTGTAAATTTTAGGGACCACAGCATCCCCCAAAAAAGCAACACCCACAGCCATAAGGAGGCTGAAAGTCCAGGCAGGACCGGGTTAGTCATTGGAGCAAATTGCTCCAAACCAGGAGCCAACCCCCAGGTTTTGCCAACTCTCCAGCCAGGACTAGGGAACAGGAGCGTTTTACTGCCCAGGCACTGAGGTGAGGAAGGTGTCAGGACCAGGGAACAGGAGCGTTTTACTGCCCAGGCACTGAGGTGAGGAAGGTGTCACGCTCAGCCCTCTGCCAGGTGGAGGCTGCAGCAGCCAGGGACGTGTGACACCACAGTGTCACCTACCCCAGCCTGCTCTGAACTGGGGAGATGCCAATTACCTGCTGTGAGGGCACCCTGAGACCCTGTGCGCTGAGGTGTTCACAGGTTGGTTTTGGTCACCTTTTGGGGCCACCCTGGGCAGCCACTGCCAGAACTGAGTGGCTTTGCCCACGGAGGGGCTGCAGCAGATGTGATCCGAGCTCTCTCTCCTGCTGGGAAGCTCCTGGCTCCGAGCTGTGCGTGGCTCTGAACCCGGCTGCATCTGCAGCTCCGCGTTTGCAGACACTGTCTGTGTCTATAATTAATTAATGTTTGTACAGTGCTTTTAAGATAAAGTGGCATGTAAGTACCAACTATCATCATTATTAGGCCCATCGTGATTCAAAGCCATCAAAAGGCAGGAAATTGGGGGTTTAAGAGCCTGGCAGCCTGGTCACACAGCGCTGCTGCAGCTCACGGCTCTGTGCTCGGGGTTTTACTCGGCGGGCTGAGTTAAGTCACAAACGTCACCTGGAGATTTGCAGACTGAGCCCAGAATCTACTGACTTTCGTGTCTTGAGGGGAGAAATCTCTGATGAAAGGGACCTTCATCAGGGAGTCAGGAAATAAAAATCTCCTTAATGCATCCATCCAAGGGACCTTCAAGGCCTCTTCCTGGGCATGTGCACCCAGGCTGGGTGGCAACAGTGCCTGCCCTGCTTGGTGGCAGCTGGGACCTGTCACCTGCCTCCACTAAGGCAAGGGTTTGTCCCCACCGTGTTCCCATCATCAGCACTGAAAATCGACTACAAAAGTACTAATTTCAGCTGAGTTCATCTTAAATGTCAGCCTCCAAGAATCGGGGAGGCCTAATTAGGAAGGGGGAATGGGAACGGGGATGTCGGGAACTTTAATTTCACTCAGTGCAGCCAACCCTGAAGGGAACCCGGAGCTCGTTATTAGCGACACGCCTTTAATTTGACTCCAAATTTGAGTCACTAACACTGACAAAGGCATGCTAATGCCAGGCCCAGGTGCCTTGGGGCAAGGTGCTAACTGGGGGCTGCAGTGGGCGAGGCTGGGGATGAACAAACCACCCCAACCCGGATTCACTGGGATGCAAGAGGGGCTGGAGGCTGAGCCCCCATTGGAGCAGGGAACACAGAGGGGTATCAGAAATGTCACTTAACTGCTCTTGCACTCAATCTATCTGAGTTCTGTGCCAGGAAAGGAGAGGAAGAAAGGAGAGAAGGAGAGGAAAACAGAGAAGGGAGGGTTGAGAGGGCAAAGGCTGCTGCATCCTTCCCCCAAGCCAAGGCTGGCACACAGGTGCTATGAGCTCTGCCAGGTCCCCACCTTGTGCCTCACCTGCTGCTCTCCACCTGGTCACCAGCAAAAAGAGAACAATTTATTCCTTTTGCTTCCAGAACTGCTTTTATCCTGTTTCAAACCTTTTAGTTTCCTGCAGGACCGGCACAGGCTTGGGAACATCTCCCCTCCCTATCTACGAATTGCAGATCTGGAGCTCAAGTGGACACAACCAAGTCCTGCCAACAACCCCTGCAGTCCGTTCCTCCATCTGTCCCACAACTCAGAGTGTTTCCAGCCTCTGGTCCATAAACCCTGTTCTGTCTCTCCAGTACCTGCATCCACATGGGATTGCAAACGCACCGAAGGTTTGGACAAGGTGAGGACCTTCCCCTGCACCCCCCATCCTGTAGGATCCTGGACATCCCAGCTGAGGAGCTGGTGGTTCTCATAACCCAGCTGGTGTGGCCCTCCTGGTTCTGGGCAGACACCAGTGGGCAGTGGGACTGAGAAGGGAAAGGTAAGTGGTGGTGGGTCCTGGGGCTTCCTCCCTGTCTCGGGTTTTCCTTTTACCAAACACCTTCTAGAAAGTGATCAAAAAAGTTCTTGGGTTTCTTGGATTTCTGGATGTTGTAGGACTCTGTGACACTGAGCTCCTTAGGGATCCAGAGCCCTTTTGGAGTTCTGTGATCTCAAAAGCAGCCAGAGCCCCTCACCCCAGCTGTGCATCCAAAGAGCTTTGCTGGATTATTCTCAAAGCCTGTGTTCCTCTTCAAAACATTCTCAGGGATGGAGGGATCAATTTCTGAAGTCTCCACTAGTTAATTGCCTTCCCTATTAAACCCTCCCTATAACTGGCTTGGATCATTTGAATTTCCCTGTTCATTATTTTAACCTTTCTGTGACACATTTTCACACCCCACTGGGTTCTCCTGGTGCAGGTGCCTGCTGGGCCCTGGAAAAGCTCCACAGAGCCCACCCAGAGCTGGAGGTCTGCAGTGGGGTCTCCCCCTCGGCCCCAGGGCAAGGCTGAAGGCTGGATCCTGCCGACACACCCACCCATCCCACCTTTCATCTGTCGGGGCCAGGCCGTGGTTTTGGAAGCTGCCTGCGAAAACTGTTCTGAAATATCAATGCTATAATTTTATCTCCCCGCAGAACTGACAGGCATATTTCAACAGTGCTATATTATCAATTATAAGCCTAACAGAGCATGTTCTCCCATCTGATTGTTGGAAAAATCACTTGTCAAGGGCTGGTAAAGACCACAGCTGTCTCCTTGGTACAGAGAGCCCCGTGCGAAGCTCCTGTGGTACGTTTTCCCTTTTGCTTCCTTTCTTCCTTTTTTCCCTCTCTGTTCTAATAGGGGAGAACTAAATAAGGTTATTTCTATTGTGTCTTCATCCCGACAATGTTTCTCACAGCAAAGCCTCAGATGCTGGCAGTGCAGTGACAACGTTACTCCAACACCGCCGTGGGCGCGGGGAGGGCTCTGGCACCTCTGAGGGGAAGAGCCGGGACAGCCCCGTGGGCAGGACCCTCCCCTTCCTCCCAAAACAGGGGCTGTGCTGTTTGCACAGCAGCCTCCAACACAGAAGGCCATACCCAGGGCCCTCCAGTTCCTTCTGGGAGCGGAGCTGGAGCCCCATCCCTGTTTCACCTCCGTTGGCCACCTCAGCCGTCACCTCCTGCAGCGCCCAGGGGCTCATCCCTGGGACATCACCGCTCTCTCCCAACCCTGGGATGATCCTCCCGGAGCACAGGCCGTGGGTCTCCCTCAGAGATAAGGAGTGACAACACTTCCCACCACGTTTTGTGCTCTGGTGCGTCACCATCCACGAGGACACGATGCCAATTAGAGCTCCTTACAGGCAGGGCGATGCCAATTATAACCACTTACAAACAGGATGGGGGGATTTCTAATTATTAAAAAGCTTTAGCGCCTTAAAAAGCTACAACAAGAGAGCGAGAAAGAAAAGACTTAATCAGTTTTGCTTTGGAGTTGCCTCAAATTTGTAATTCAATCAAACCTCCCATAGCAGGAAGGATGTCTTTCTGATATTCACAGGAGCTTTCCAGGGGCTATAATCTCTGAGAGATTTATTCATACTTTCTGCATTAGCTTAAGACTGTTTTGGAAGAAACATCTCTCCCTCCCTCCCATCAGCAGAGCTTGAGAGAAGACATTAATATTAAAACAATTCAATTACTGTGACTTGGGGAGAACACAGGGCCTGGGGAAGGGCTGCTCGTGCCAGGCCAGCCCTCTCCTCTGTTCTGATTCTCCTGCTCCTTGCTCTCAAAGAGTTCCCTGAAAAATGGAACAGAGCTCCTAAAGACTGAGAGGAGAGAGCCCAGCTCCCTCTCCTTACACAGAGCTCAGGGTGTGGCACTGCTGTTTGTGAGCCCTGAGGTCCTGGGGAGACCCCAGGTGACACCGGGGCTTCCCAGCACTGGTTTGGGCTCCACGGCATCCTCCCAGCCCACGCTCTTCCTCCTGCTCCATCAACCCCAAACTAAGTCCCATAATCCCAAAATCCAAGACTGGTTTGGGTTGGGAGGGTCCTTAAAGTTCATCCCATTCCACCCCTGCCATGGGCAGGGACACCTCCCACTATCCCAGGTTACTCCAGGCCCTGTCCAGCCTGGCCTGGGACAAGCAGCACCGCAGGATTCCAGGACTGTCTGCACAGGGCTTAAAAAGTGCTTAAAAAAGCCAGTCCTGACATTTTGTTTCCAAGCTCCCTCGTGCAGCCCCCGGGAGGACGGGTCCAGCCCCTCGGCCACCAGCAGCACCTGGCAGGAGGCAGCTGGACTGAGGCAGGGATGAGGAAGAGGAGGAGGAGGAGGAGGAGGAGGAGGCGACTTGGGGGGGGAGAGAAGGATAGGGAGTACTTTACACTTCAAAAGACACATCATCTCCTTGCTTCACAAGATCACAAGGAAGAAGGAATAGCAAGGCTGGAGGATAGATTAACCTTCCTTCTCCCTGCTGCTTCCTTGTTCTATCCAATCCATCCTTCATGCACCAGCTAATTAAACATGAAACAAGGAGAGGGGATGCTGAGCCTCATCAGCTCAGCTCGTCCTGCTCCTTCAGCCTTGCAGCAGGGAATGCTCTGCTGTGGATGGTGCTGCAGGAGAGCCACAGCATGGCCCAGAGAAGGACACACCTGCCTGGGACACACCTGCACATGCACCCTCACAGGCAGCCCTGCCCATCCCTAACCACTCTGCTCTGCCTTCCTGTCACAGGATCACGGACTCTCAGGATGGTTTGGGTTGAGAAGGACCTTAAAGATTATCCAGTGCCACCCCCTGCCATGGGCAAGGACACCTTCTGCCATCCCAGGCTGCTCCAAGCCCCGTCCAACCCGGCCTTGGACATTTCCAGGGGTCCAGGGGCAGCCACAGCTTCTCTGGGCACCCTGTGCCAGGGCCTCCCCATCCTCACAGGGAAGAATTTCTTCCCAATATCCTGTCTAAACCTGCCCTCCTTCACTTAAGGCCATCCCCCCTTGTCCTGTCACTCCAGGCCCTTTCATGACACCGAGCTGAGAATCCCTCCCGTTGTTGCTGTAATTTCTGACTGTAAGAACACAGCCTCAGCAATCGAATTAAGCCCCACTGCTCCTGACTTACAGCAGTACAAGAGATGGATGCTGAGCTGCCTCTGGAGAAGAGGATTCTCGTGACCTGCCTGGGTCCCAGCGGGGTCTCTGTGCTGCACGACACGGTTTGCTCTCAGCGAGATAAACCTGACACACGACCCTGCATGGCCAAGGGGAAAAGCCTTTGCAGAGGGAGGGCAGCTCAGACACAGCACCTCTGCAGTCAGGGGATGTCCACCAGTGCTGATTTTGCTAATGAGTTCACTGCTGAGGGCTGAGACCCGACAAGCTCATTGGAAATGGAGCCTTGAGTTCCACATGGCTCCCAGCTCTGCCGGCGAAGGAGTCAGGAGGGGCACGAAATCTTTGATGGCAGAGAAGAGGGATCAGATTTTGCAATGGAAAGGAGTCAGACGCCCAGCTGTCACACTCATCTGCACATCTCTATCCATAAATCCTGAGCGGTGACATCTACAGCCCCCGCTATCAACATCCACATATGAAAACGCGAGAGGACTTTGAGAGGGAAATAACATCGCTGTGATGAGATTGTTTTATCTCCCTCCCCGGCTCTCAGGGGCAGCAGCCTGAGAGCTGGAGATGTGCAGAGAAACTGCCAGCAGAGGGGAGGAAGGTACCAACGTGGGAGCCTCTCTTTTCCCCAAGGATGCTGTTATTTTTCCAGCGTGCCAGCTCCATGAGTGCCTGCTGCCTGTGTGTGCATATGCCAGCACTCTGCCCGGGAGGAAATGTGCCTTTGGAATCAGCCAGCAGAGGCACAAACCCATCCCACCCACACAGCCAGGCTGAGGCTGCCCCAAACACAGCTTGGGGTGGGCACAGGCAAGAAGAGGAGCCGGGAAGCTGCTCCTTGCCGTGGGCATCGGCGCCTTCCTCCCATCAGGACGCAGCTCTCACCCTCCCAGGTGAGACCTGGCATTCTGCTGTGCCAGAGGGATGGGGAAAGGGGAGACTCCTTCATCTGTGCAGGCAGCAACAGCAGCTCCAGGCGTGGGGAAGGGCCAGGAGCCAGTTCACTGCCAGGTACCACACACTTTGTGGCTGTGAGTTTCTATTTTTAACCTAATGATGATCCCATTCTGTTCCCTTCACTGGTGTGACCTCGCCAGGGGAGTTATTACAGCAAATTCCAACCCAGCACCACCACCGGGATGAGGTGGCCAGGGATGCTCTTGGGAGTCTCTGCAGCCCACAAGGCCCGACCTCCCCCCTCACTCTGCGGCTCAGAAAAAGGGGAATAAAGAGACTTTGCAAAGTGGGAGGAGACCTTCAGGAGAACGACAGATTTCATTTGAACACGAGTGAAGCATGGTGTATTCTTACTTACCAGAGAGTCTGGAACACAACTTGCTGCTCCCCACATCGACACCCCAACGTGTTTGTCGTCAGAGAGGCAGCTCTGCAGAAAGGAGCCGCCTCTGCCACTCCAGATTTGGTTGCTTGTAAGAAAAGCAGGAAGTTTTTTCTATTACTGCCACCCAGCCCATTTTCTCCAGTTCCAAGCCTTGCTCTCCCTCCCTCAAACATCAATGCCTCACCTCAAAAATATCCTTGCTAAGAGTTTCCAGCTTTTGTCTGCTTCACCAGAACAATCAGATTTTCACCTTTTTTGTGTGCTAAAAACATATTTACCTTGTTATAATCCTGAGTGGGGCATTCTGAGGACTATCTAGATCTGAGGATTACATAAATCAAGTCAGACCACAAGTCTGAGGCCGAGCCTGGTTGTGCCCAGAGCAGCAGGGCTGGCAGCTGATCAAGGGATGGAAATGCCCTTTCAGGTCTGCTCTCACCTGGCTGTGGCAGCCTGGCTCAGCAGCTCCTCAGAGAGGGCTCTTTATTCCCAGGCTTTGCAAACACAGAGGTGTGGGTACTGCAAGGCAGCACAATGACCTCGGAAAAGACAACAGGAATGATTTGACTGGAATGGAATCAAGGGACTGAGCTGCATTAACAACAGGAAATTGCTCAGAGAAAGAGCTTGCAAAAACAGGCAGTTCTCCTGTCCCATGGCAACTGGGGATTAAGTGTGGTGTAGATAGGGGATAAACATGCAGATCTGATCTGAAAAGCAGAAATTTACCTAAAAACAGTTTCACTGTCTTCAATCCTCCCTTATCTGCGTTGTTTTTCGCAGCCACCTGCTCTTATCTCCAAGGGGCTTGCTGGTTCCACACGGGAGGGATTCACTAAGGAGGAAGGGCAGCTCCAGCTTATCCAGTGTTTTCTGTCTGCCCCAGAGGTGCAGCACATCTGGGAAGGTGCACTAGCACCCTCTGGGAGCTGCTCAGGCTCCCAAAAGAGCGTCCTTAGGAGCAAAGCATTTTGTACCTTCCCAGCAAGTTCAAGCCCCCTCCCTGACCTTGTCTCCCAAAGGATTGGGGCATTTCCAGAGAATACCCCAGACCATGGAGAACAAACTCCGTGACTGCACACGATGATCCCCTGAAGAAGAGGAGCCCTGGATGAACCACAGGCCCAGCTGTACTCCTGAAAAATGTCCTGCTTGGCACAAAATGGCTGCAGCCAGCCTTGAACGTCTGCGAGGCCTCCTGAGTTCACAAAGTCCTCTCCCTGTTCACGTTAAAACTTTGTCTTGAAAAGCCTGATGCTGCTCTGAGGCTGATCTTGACCTTCATGGGCCTTGAAGGTAAATTCTCCCTGCCTGGTTCTGGCTTTACAATGCAATTATCAGCCCATTCTAATGAAATTCACCCCAAGCAGAGAGGCAGCGTGAGGCTCCTCATCCTCAGCCAGGTTCTGTGCAGGGGCCGTGAATGAATTTCAGCCTTTTGTTCATTTCACGGGTCAATTCCAGCTCTTTCAGGCCTGGATGTGAAATCCTTTTTTAAACAATTGCCTGCCTAATTAGACAACTCTGGGATCATCCCGTGCTCTTAGGGCAGAGAAGTTTCCTGCAGTAGCTAACAAAGAGTTCACTTTGCTTTTTGCACAACTCTGGTGGCTAAAGGCTCCCTGGACAAGGAACAGCCCAAAATCATGGGCAGAGGGCTCTTGTTTCCAAAAGTCCTGGCACTTGACAGCTCTCCACTCTTTACTGTCCTATTGCTTGGTTGGGTCTTTGGTGATGTTTTCTCTCCTTTTCAAAGTGATCAAAACTGTGATCAGGTAATAGTTTGAAAAGGTGTCCCCCACATTTTAAACTTCTCTTGAGACGGGGATTTTTAAAAAAACATCTCTGGCCTACATTTGGAGTTGTAACTTGCCCCTTGCTGACATATGATGCCCTGAAATGCCCAAGCGTTGGTTCTGGACTGGAAGGAAAGAATTAACGAGATAATTGACACGTCTGGGGGGTGCTCCCAGCAGCACACAGGGGGTGCCTGCAGTGACCACCCTTCCCTGCCCTTGTACCTGTGGCTGGTACCAATGAGGGACTCATGGAAGCAGAGAGGTTGGAAGGGATCAGGGACCAGCAGTGAGATAAAACCAGCCTGGCCAAGCAACCACAGCTCCCAAATGCTGACCTCGTGCTGAGGAATGATGTCTGAAAGAGTCCCGTGGCAGCCACGTCTCCATTTCACTCCGTGCCTCTCCATCCAGCCCATTTCGCTCGGACAGCATAGGGAGATAAGCAATTAGAGCCCTAATCAATAACATCCACAGCCCTCCCTGCTTCGAGCTCCTTAATTGGCATCCCGGCGTCAGGGGAAGGTCAGGCTGGGGCTGTGAAAGCAAACAGGGGAAGAATTCCCCGTGCAAAGCGCGAACAAATCCCAGAGCAGGAGGTTCTGCTTCAAACCAGCTTTTGTTCAATACCAACAGAGAGGGGAGTGATGGGAGGAGATGTGGGTTTGGTGCTGCTGGTGAGGATAAACCCAACCCACAGCTGCCCAGGTGTGCTCTGTGCAAATCCCCTGCTCCCCATGGATCCCCACAAACCCCATTTCGGAGCATTCCCTGGGGATGTTTCCAGGCTCCACGGCCTAAACAGCACCTCCTGCCAAGGGGCTGCAGCCTTGGCCCCTGTGCAAGCCCAGGGTGTCCGTCTGAGGATGCAGCTGGAGCCACAACCGGCCACGTGTGGCCCCACCACAGCCTCCCCCAGGGCCGGGCACCCCCCGACACCTCCGGACCGTCATTGCAGAGGGATCACATCACATCCCCTCCACAGTCACCCGGACAAGCAGCGTTCAGGCTCCTTCCCTCAGCTGCTGACATTGGGAAAGGCCCCAGGCAGGGCCGGACCTGCTCCGTTCCCAGAGCTGTCACCAGAAAAGACAACTGGGGAATTCCCAGCCAAGCCACCTCTCCCACATCCAAATGCTCCTCAGCTCCTCCCAGCCCCAGATAATCCTGATAAATTTTCTGAAATAGTCCATATGAAATGGGAAACAAGTCTGGATGGTTTTGCCTCTGAGGTAATTTACTAAATAGTCCATAAATGTCTAATTTAACAGGAGCCATCCTGCCTTGAAATCACTACCTGGAGAGTTCAGGAGCGTATTTCCTTTTCTTGATGGAAGGGATAGAAAAAGAAATCCAGCAACCCCCTAAAACTGATGACTTTGTTTAAATTCCTTCCAGAACTCTGGTTTCATACCAAGAGACCCAGGCCTGCTACCAGGACATCTTTTTTCCAGGAAGATGACAATTTAATTGAGCCAGCATTCGTTGTGCAGGAAAAAGGGCACGGGGATATGTGAACTGACACAAGGAGCATTTCTGTAAAACACTCACACGCTTAATCCTGAGTGTGTGCTTAGCCCTGCTGCTGCTCCGCGTGTCAGGAATGCGATGCCAGCCTGCAAACTCCAGTGCTGCTTAACAGATGAGCTTGAAGACCTCGAAGGACCAACAGGCCAGACCCCATCCCTCACAAGCTGCCTGGTTTCCACTGAAAGTGAGGCCAGCTCGTCCCAGCTGAGGATCCATCCCAAGATTTCCTATCGAAGCATTAAATTGGAGCAGCGTCCTCAGCCACCCCTGAGCCACTGCTCCTGGCAGCAGCAGCAGCGGGGTCGAGGTGCCACATTCACCAGAGATCTCCTGCTCTGCCCTTTCCCTCCACTTCAGATGTCCCATCCCAAGTGCCAAGGGTGACATTAAGCAAAGCTCTGTTACCCCTGTCCTTCTCCCTGGCTGTGCTGGAATCTCGAGGCAGCGCTGAGTGAGGCCGTGTCAGTGTTCACAGATGTGTCACTCTTGTCACTGCAGGCTCCACCTGGGAGAGGAATAGGCAGAAATTAGTGGCAGATAGGAAAAAATGTCTTAGTATATCCAGTTGCAAGAGAGAGGCAGCTCCAGAGGGTCTGTGAGACAGAGCAGCAGCAGCAGCCCCTGGGTAAAATCAAGTCTTGCACGGCCGAGAGCCTATGTGGGCTGAGCACAGCTGGAAGAGGCACCTCAGGAGCTGGGGCTGATGTGGCTGCACAAAATCCCCCAGGATGGGGGTGATGGGGTCATTCCCACGGGTGCTGACAGCAGCACAAGGAGCTTTGGGGTCGCTGGGCTGAACACAGTGGGGAGGAACCCTGGGGCACCCCGGTGCTCAGTGTGGGACGTGGGGACCTCGACACAAAGCGCTGGTTCCTTCACCTGGGCTGCAGACAGGGCCTGAGGCAATCAGTGGGGCTTTTGACAGAATATGGGAGCACCACGAGGTTAATCCATATCCTGTTGCGGTCCCACAGTGAGGCGTTGGCAGATTGGGAAGAGAACAAAGTTCATAAAATCCTCCTAGAATCATAAAATCCCCAAATGGTTTGGGTTGAAGGGACGTTAAAGCTCATCCCATCCCACCCCTCTGCCACCAGCAGGGACACCTCCCACTAGACCAGGGTGCTCAGAGCCCAATCCAGCCTGGGCCTGGTCTCTGGTTTTCCCAAATCCATAAAGCACAATCCCAGCTACACGGGCACCACAAACCCTGCCTGTCCCCAGCTCTTCCCCTCCTGCCACCCTTCCCATTACAAGAGAAGAGATTATTGATCGCTGAGCTTGTTGTACAGGCTGGCATGAGTTATTTAAGCAGTTGCCAATAAACACCAGGATGGGAGGCTGTTTTTCCAGCATTCCCACAGTGGAGCACTAGAGGAAACAATAACCAGCCCCGTGATTGTTACTGTGGGACTTCTCCTGCCAATTACACTGAGTTACAAGTTTCAGTTATGGGATATAAAATAATTAACTTCATAAGGTCCAAGAAGAATTGCTTGCTCTCTGTGAAGGATCTTCTTCTTCTGCTTTTTTATGCCAACACAATGTATAATGGCTGGAGTTTAAAAAAACACTCTGCAGACTCCACAGAACTCAGTATTTCATCACTTCTGCTGCTAACCATGACTTTAATAACAAAAACAGGTTGCCAGGGTCATAAACCCCAGGTGAACATTCCTTTCCTGCCCACATTCCCGTGGCAGGAACAGGACTTTCAGCCAGGAGAGCACTGCATGAAAACAAAATGCATTTAGCAACAGCTCTGGGACATTTGTCATATAAGTTTGAGCTTAATGAAAATAAAAATCAAATTAAAGGTCTTGCAAAGTCTTCCTTGGGATTTTTCTAGTGATGAGATTTAATTAAAAGTAAGCAGGGAAAAAGGAAAGCATTGCATGGACTAGGAGGAACAGCCCAGAAGCTGAATTACATTCAAGACAGTGTGAGCAGAGACTGGGAGGGAAAATGAGGAGCAGCGAGCTCTGGTGGGGAAGGATTTTTCCCAGGGATGGTTTCACCTGAGAGCCTGGTCAGAGCAGTCTGAGGGATCGCTGCGGACTGGAGGAGTCTCCTCCTGCCCCTCTGGTTTAACTGGGATGGAAAGGGGTGAGGGCTGGGACACAGAACAGAAGGGGCCCCAGGACCCTGGTGCTGAAGATTATTGAGTTCTATAAAATCATGGAATGGTTTGGGTTGGAAGGGACCTTAAACATCACCCAATTCCATCCCCTGCCATGGGCAGGGACACCTTCCACTGTCCCAGGCTGCTCCAAGCCCCATCCAACCTGGCCTTGGGCACTTGCAGGGATCCAGGGGCAGCCACAGCTTCTCTGGGCACTCTGTGCCAGGGCCTGCCCACCCTCCCAGGGAAGGATTTCTCCCTCATCTCCAAACTAAACTTTCCCTCTCTCACTTTCACTCATATATTCACATACATTTATTGACTACTTTCAGCCCTAATAAATATCCGAGATGTGTACTGAAGGTTCAGATTACATTTTGGATCCAAACTAGGTCACATTTGCTTCCAAAGCCAAAAATAAGCTCTTATTCCAAACCCACAGGATAAACAGAAGCCTTTCCATCATCATGGAGCATTCTTCAGCCTGATGTTCCTTTCAGAGCACAGACCCTCTCATGCATAAATGCCATGGTAGGACAAGGATTCAGGAGTGGCGGGTTAATGTAATAATGTTTTGCAAAATGAGAAAAATAATCAAATAAGCCCTCAAATGGAAATGTTGGCATTCACTTCCAACAGTGCAGTGTCAAAAGAGGAGATTAGAATTACCTCTAAGGCTCACAACAGCAAATGCAGTTTCTCACAGGAGTTTTACCTCCATAAATGAAAAAAAATCCTAATTTACAGGTATTGGCTCCATTAAGCCCTATGGAACTCCTGTCACAATATCACAAACTGTAAAGCCCATAATCCCCCCTTCAGACCTCGCAGCACCCTCGCAGCTGGCTCTCCCCAGCCGAGGAGCAGGGAAAGCTCTGCATCCAGGTGCAATTCCCTCACTTGCAGGCCAGGATGTGCTGTGCAGGAGTGACAGATGCCTGTGGATGCTCCGGGAGCCCTCAGCTGCAGGGTCTCAAAGCACATTTCAGCTCTTACAGAACACAGGGTGATAATCCCTCCTGCAACACCCACAGTCCTGACTAAACATGAGAGGAGAGACCTGCATTTCCAGGGATGGGGCCTGGGCTCAGCTCAGGTGCTGGTTTTGCTCCTTAGTGAGACTCAGTGAAACAGTTCCAATATCAACCAATGCCATTTTTCGGTTACTTCATTCCTGTTGTGCAACCCAAGGTGAAGGATCCCACCCTGCCCCTTCATCCCCAGGGTATTTTCTGGCTCCTGGACATAACCAGGGATGGGGATGGGCTCAGAGATCTCATGGGATTGCTGGTCCTCTGCCTTCACTCTGACAAAAAGCTGATGGGGTCAGAATCTTTTTGGACAAGTCCCTCCCACACCTGGATCCAGAGACCAGTTTTGGTGCGGGGGCTTCCCAGTAACCCTTCATGTTCAGCAGCTGCCCCCAAATTGGCAATTTCCTTTTAAAACCTCCCCAGTTTTATCATTTGCATTTAAGATCAGGGCTGTGGAATGAAACAAAACCCACAGCCAAACAGAAGCATCTCCCTGTTCCTTGCCCTTTCCCTGCTATGGACTCAGGGACTCCAGGAGGAATCTGTAGGGAATTGTGTGGCTTCTTCTGCTTTGCCTCAGCTCCAACCACAGCCACAGCACCAATAAATGTATTTGCAAGTGTTTTTTGCTCACTCCATTGAATCACCGTGCCCAGGGTGTGCTTCCAGGTCCTGACTTCCCCCTGGGATTTCGGGAAGGGGCTGGCTGCTGGCCGCGGTCTCTTATTTAACCACCCAACCTTACCCTGCTCTTTCATTTGCAGACCCACAAGGGCGTGTGAAGAGTTTGAGTCATCTCTGAGTCAGCTCCTCTCAGCACACGAAACCCGAGGCCAGCAGCTGGAGAGAGGGAATTATTCTGGATGATGGAGAATAAACCGTCCTGGCACGAAGGTCTGAGGCTGCGGGCACGATCAGTCCTTGCAGAGGTTACTTCGTTTAAAGGGAGAGTGAATCCTCCATCAGCACTGGTAACGTGAGGAGAGGAGAAATGATGGATCTTTGCTCACTAGAGACCCCGAGGAGCAGCCAACATTCCTCAGCCTCCCCCTCTGGAAGCCCCAGCGATGGTGTCAGGCAGCTGGGGGAGCAGCAGGACCTGATGGGATCCCTCCTCGTGCTGCTGAGGCAGAAAACATCACAGATACCTTAGAAACAGAGAATGGCTTGGGCTGGGAGGGACCTGAAAGATGGTCTCGTTCCAAACACCACCGTGGGGGGCTGATTTGATCTCAATATGATCAGAGAGGTTGTGAGAGCAGTGAGCTCCAGGGGAAGGGCAAAATGGTGGAGCAGGAAAGATCCACAAGTTTCTGGGCTAAAAACCTCTCTGGGGTGGCTACAGGAAGATGCTGCAGGTGGAAGGAATGACGGAGCAGAAGGGTCTCTGCAACTGGGAGCGAGTGGGAACCAGTGCTGGAGAGCCACTGGAGCCAAGAGCACAGCACAGGCTTCGTTCCTGGCATTGATTTTCCATGAAAAGCATTTAGCCCTGATTGCAGCAGGTGTCAGAACAAACCCCTTCAATTAGATCAAGAGAGAGAGAGGCTCGACGGGGAGGAGGAGAAAATCAAGGGAAGCCATTTCATGCCAGACCCGCTTGGATCTGGCTCTGCTGGGCCTCAGGCTCTGACAGATCCCAGCTCATCCCACTGGGGTGCTTGATTCCAAGTCAATGTCCTTGTTCCTCCTGCTCTTCTCCTCTGCCATGGATTTCTGACACTTAGGGAATAACCAGCTGGAGCAAAACTTCCATTTCCTCAGCTTTCCTCATTTCTGCTTCACGGGATTTTAAGTCTTCAGGCATCTGATAAATAAAAACTCTGCCTTTCCCACACAGCTCTGTGTCCTACACCCACCAACAAGCGAAAATAATCATTTTCTTACATGAAAACAAAAGTATAATCAAATAGTGTTTTTCTAGATGCCTGCTCACACTCCACGGTAGGAAATTAATTCCAGACAGAATCTTGCTGAACTCCCAGGCCTGACAAACTTTTCATCCTGTAATCATTTTTCAGAGGAAGGGAAAACAAAATGCATAAAGCAGACAAATGGAAATATCACTAATCCCATCATGGCCGCAGAGGAAAGGGTAATAAAGAGAAAGATGACAGTGTGGAATTGTTCCACAGTGAATTTTTGGCTCAAGTTCTTTATCTCCTGAGCTTTCCAGACCACTGCCTCACCTGGGGGAAGGAGCTCTGCTGATGGCAGCCAAAGGTCTCCTTCCACTTCCAGGAGCTTTTACCATCCCTGAGAGTTTGTGCTGAAGGAGCAGAACAGCACAAAGAGGGGAGAAACATCTGGAGACGCCACCACCGTTTGGGACACAGGAAGATTTTGGGGTTCAGACTCAAAGAGGGGAATTTTGGTTGGATATATAGAAGAAATTCCTCCCTGTGAGGGCTGGAAGGCCCTGGCACAGGGTGCTCAGAGAAGCTGTGGTTGCCTCTGGATCCCTGCAAATGTCCAAGGCCAGGCTGGACAGGGCTGGGAGCAACCTGGGGTAGTGGAAGGTGTCCCTGCCCGTGGCAAGGGGTGGAGTGGGATGGGCTTTAAGGTCCCTCCTAACCCAAACCATTCCATGATTCTGTGATTTGTGGATTTTTGTTGAATTGTTGAGTTTGTTAACACAGAATCCCAGAATCATTAAGGCTGGAGAAGGCCTCCAGGATCAAGTCCTACCCTTGACTGAATCTCACCACGCCCACTAAACCTCATTGTGATATAGGGAAGACAATTGCCAGCTTCCTTAGAGGAAGGAAATCCCCAACTTTTGGTGGCAATGGGAAATTTTAGGAGCACTCAAAGCCACCACAGTGAGCATTAGACACCCACACCCCATTCACACTGTGCACAGTAGAACTGGACTTAAACCCTGGCAATGATGCCTTAGGTTTTAACTTTTCTATTTTTCAAACCCTGCCCTGCCTGGTGTGGAACTCTCAAGTTCCGTGTGCCCTGGGAGCTGCTGTTCTCTCCTGCTGCTCACACATAACAAACCTCTCTGGGTTTGCTCTCCAAGGACACCTCCATTGTCCCAGGCCCCAAAATGTGTGAACTAAAAGCCTCTGAAGAGGAGGGGCAAACTTGGGGTAATTACATCATGAACTGAGGTTTTAATTGGAAAATTAACCCTGATGTGCAAATGGACCAAACTTATAAAGGTGTGAAGAACCCGTGACCCGAGGTCCATCTTGGGTGGAGCCTTTGGCCTGCCCAGGGTGTGCCTTTGAAGGCCTTCAAATAAATACCTGCTTTTATTCTCTTATTCTTGTCTAGCCTCTGTTTTTAGGTGGCCGTCTCAGGCATCAGCTTAACTGTGAGTAAAATGCTGAAATGCTTTGATGAGTTGAGGTTCTTCAGAAGGAACAGGAACTCTCCTTTCCTACCCCAGCCTCAATAAAACATCATGGATTCAGCTCCAACCACGAACCACCACCCAGGCAGTCCTGCAATCGAGCTGTGGCCACCTCTTCTCCCTCTCTGAAGTCTGTGTCTGGCAGAGGAGCTGGGCTGCAAAGAAATTACCCCCTCCTACAAAAAAACCCACCCCAAACCTCCCAAATCAACCCCCAAAACCTAATTTTGCAATAGTCAGCAACCAACCCTGTCAGCAAACTTTTCACATGCACCAAAAATAGCTCAGCCCCCCCTCACTCTGTCACTCAAGCATCACCTGCGAGATCAACCAGACCTTTATCCAAGTGTTTGGCACCTTTCTTGCAGAAGGATTCAAGGGATCTCACAGAGGAAAGCTGTTTTTAGTTTGATTTTTCTGTTTTAAGTCTGGCTTATTTAAGAATATTTGTCTCAGTGGTTAAACCCCCAATGTTTTACCTGTTGCAAGGGAGAAAAAGCAGCAACACTTGCTCAGGAAAGTAGCTAAAAAACCTCCCAGGGGTCCAAATGATTTATTCTCTCTTTGGTCCTTCAGACTCCTCTTCTATTAAAAAATGGGTGAAGTTTAGCCCTCTGAAAATTAATTGCTGACAACTTCCTGCTATGATGTATCTCTCCAGAGGTTTTGTTGGCAACTGAGAGTTGCTGCTCTGCACATCTGTGCTAAACACTGTCTGCTGGCCATAAATCCCGCCCGCTCCCCCGAGCCGTGTGTGCCTCTCGTCCCCTATATATTCCAAATGGGAGTGGGAGCCAGCTGGAGAGGCTGGGGGAGAGGGGAATTAACCAGGCAGGCACTGCCCAGCCAGCCACAGAGCCCCAGCACTGGGCTGTGCCTCCAGCTAACGAGGAGAGCGAAGCAGAGGCAGCCAGAGCTTTATTGATGATTTGGGACGACCATCAGAAAGCCCAAACAATAAAATCACTGGAATTGCTGCTTCATGCATGCAGGTTAAACCTCCTCCAGCTTTCCCCATCATTTCATTTTCTGCCCCCTCCCCTCCAGGTAAAAGGAAGAAGTTGTTTTTGAGCGGAGCTAAAAAACCAGCGATGCCACCACCAAGCAAAACCTGTCAAATTCCAGCCTCAGAGAGCTCAGAACTCCTTTTGTTCTTTTGAATGGGGCAGGAAAAGAAGTAATGCATGAAAAATGGAACAAGGTGTCAGTATTTATATCCACAAAGCCAAGGCAAAGGAGCAGCTCCTTGATAATGGCTTTCCTGCCACCAGCCTGGGAGCCCTCAAAGGGAGGGATAAAAGCAGGGCATGATCTAAGCAGCTCAGCTCATGCAGAGGAAGAAGCTCATCTGAGACACGTTATTTGCCAAGCATGACCTTTGTTGGCTTGATGGGAATCTCATGAGCTGAAGGTCTAAAGGTCTTTGACACCTGGGAGGGGGAACAGCATCCATCACACGCGTGGATTTTCAGCCACACCACAACCATTGTTTCAATTTTCTCTCTCGTTAAGAGCCGATCCTTTTGCAGGTGAGGAGAAATGAGCAGAAAAACATGGATATACCTCGGATTGACGTTTTTGAGTCGGCTACTCTGAGTTATGTTGATTTCCTTGTCCCACCTCTGGCAGAGCTGGCACTGCAGCTCCAGGAGGGAATCACTGCTCCTCCTCAACTGCTGAAAACTCAGCACTCTCTTCCTCATCTGCCATGTTAAAATCCTTTCTCAACGGCTCAGGATCCACAGCTCGGTGCAGTTGGGAGTGGAGGCCCAGGGAAGCATCACCCTCCCCCTGCAGAGGCAAACCAGGGCTCCAAAGTCTCCATCACTGAGTTTATTTTAAGGATAAGATCCTGCTCTCCCTTGCAGAAAGCAGACGCAATGAGGACATCAACCAGCAGGGAGGAAGGGCTGTTTAGTGTGCGAACAGGAATAATAATATTAAAATGAGTGATGGAGAATTCAAGTGGAATATTGAGGGAAATATCCACCACGGAGAATCACTGAGCTCTGCCAGGCTCTGATGGAGGAAACACTCCTTGGCATGGTGAAAGCATCAGCCCTGCCCTTCTCCAAAGATTGCCCCAAAGACAGAATTTTTGGTCAAACAAGAGCCATGAACCCTCCCAGCCTGTGCCATCCCTGTTTCCAGGGCTGAGGAGACAACAGGAGTATGAATCTCCTTCTCCTGCTCCCTCCCCATGGAGAATTGCTGTTTTCTTTAAGGTGAACAGCTCCTGCCTTTCCTACCTGCAAACTCTGCAGTGTTTTCCAGCAAGAGCTGCCCCAGGAATATAAACCAGGCAGATTTGTGCAGAAAGAATGACAGGATTAAGTTTTGTTTTATGTTTCCTTCCTCTCAGGTGCTCTTGATGCCAAGAAGAGATGCAGATCCAGAAGGAGCGGAATATGACTCCTCAATAAAACAACAATGGGCTGGATTGAACCATTTTAGGAGCGAGAGTAAATTTATAAAGAAAAAAAGAACCAACTTAAAATAGAAATAGTTATAGCAGGAGCACATACCAAGGAAGCAGATGGTACAGTCTCTTTTACTAATTAGTTTTCAGACCCAGTTGTAGAAATTAGAAGTGATAAACAGCATTTCTCTTCCAGGTTCAGGATCCAAAAGTGTTTGAAACACTATAGCAGAGTTGAGTAATTGCAGGGGAATACTCACAGAGGGATCTGGAGTCACTATTTCAGCACAGGGTGGTTTTTATCTTTTCAAGTGAGTGGCGATAGGCCACGTTCTTTCATATGAGAAGGAAAATAGAATCAGGAAATCATGGAATGGGTTGGGTTGGAAGGGAATGTAAATATCATCCATTTCCATCCCCCTGCCATGGGCAGGGATGCCTTCCACTATCCCAGGCTGCTCCAAGTCCTGTCCAGCCTGGCCTTGGACACTTCCAGGGATGGGGCAGCCATAGCTTCTCTGGCAATTCCATCCCAACCCCTCACCACCCTCATAAGGAAGAATTTCTTCCCAGCATCCCATCTAACCCTGCCCTCTGGCAGTGGGAACCCGTTGCCTCTTGTCCTGCCACTCCAGTTCCTGATGTAGAGTCAGTTAGAATTCATCTCATTCTGATTTTCAATTAGCATTTTTTTATTATCTCCTTATTTATTCCATTCCTTTGTCCCCAGGCACTGCCCAGGCTCTCTGATGGATGTGGTCACACTGGACAGGCCGAAGCTTGGGAGATGCAGAGACATCCCATCACCCCCAGACAGACCCCCAATTCCTGATCCCCTCTATCTGGAACACGTTCCCCCAGCTCTCTGATCAGCTCACAAGAATTAATCAATCTCCAGCTCCCGTTTTGTGGAGCAGACAAAACAAAACGTTGCTATTCCCATTTCTCTCTGGGCTCACAGATGGTCTGTGACTTCACAGGAGCATTAACAACCCCACCAGGCCCCCCAGCCATCCATTATTCAGGGAGGGGAAGCGAGAGGCAGGGTTTAAGCTCTCCCCAAATTCATGGCTGTGCCTGCAATAATGACTTTGCAAAGGCAAGAAGAAGCAGAACTGTTCAGAATGATCCTCTCCCAGCCCAAATGCACAAAGATGGAATCACAGAATCATTAAGGTTGGAAAAAACCTCCAAGATCATCAAGTCCAACCTTTGAAAATCTTCAAAATCCGCACGGTTTTAGTGCCTACCAAGAGAACTTTTTGCAGCCTTTCAAAAATTATCACAACAGCACTTTTGGGGCAAAAATCTGCAGTTTGGCACAGAAAGAATTTGTTTCCTTTTGTGTTGGAACAGGCAGTACAGAAAGAATGGGCTGACATTAACAAAGAAAGGCGTTTAGGGTAAGTCAGAAACAAAGAATGGGTTTCCTTCCTGGTGGACTGTGAAGCACTGCAGGGAAAACAGCTCTGCCACGAGGAGAAACGCTAAATCCAAGGATTCTCTGGGAAAATGGCACCTCCAGCTCCAGCATTCAACCATGCCCAGCCCCTCCTGGCTGCAAACCTCCCAGCACAGCTCCCCACGTCACAGCAGCCTCCGTGCTCAGGGCACCAGGGAGGAATGGCCCTGGATCCCTGGGAAACCAGGTGCTCCAGGCAATTTATTCTATTTCAAGGAGAAGAAATTCTATGAGAAAAAAAAAATACAGAAATCAATGATTCTCACTTGAAAAATGGTCACAAGTCGTAAATCCCATTTTGCACCAGCACAGTTGGGCTCGGTCTCTGCTCCCTCCCACTCCCCCTGGTTACAGCAGTGTTGAGCTCCTTGATTTCAAGCACATTTGAAGGAAGAGCAGACCGGGCTGCTGCCAGCACACTGCACCCTGCTTTGGCTGGGCTGAGGGCTTGGAAAATCAGAGGACTCAGGACTTCCACCTCCTCCCTCCGGAGCCTCGCCCAGGGGACCCTCAGCAGGGCCTGTGGCAGCAGCACAGCCCAGGCGTGCTCTGGCTCAGCCTGGGACCACACCAGAGACAGAATCACAGGGTTCTGAAGGCTGGATTTGCCCTCCAGGATTGTCAAGTCCAACCTTTGACCGAAGTGTGCCCTCCAGACCACGCTGGGAGGACTTTGGACACCGGCTGTCCCTCACGGCCGCAGCTCTCAGCCCAGCCACTCTGCATCCCCCACCCAGAGACTCTCATTCCCCTGGCCCAGGAGCAACATCTGCCAAAATATTTCCACAGCCCTCCCAACAGGCATTCACGAGCCTTTCTGGCACGAACGCACACCTGGAGCCATTTCTGTGAAACCATTTCTTTTTAAACCCAGCAGGAGAGAACAGCTGTATTTTATAGGGTTTAGGCTTTACGGGGAGCAGTGAATTTATTTAATTGCGGTGTGGCAAGAGCACAGTTCTGCTTCTCAACTCCAAGGAAAGGCTGGAAAAGTGTCCGAGTGTCGCAGGGCAAATTCCCCAGTGCGTGGGCAGAGCTGGTGACATTACACACGTCCCCTCCTTTATTAAAAGCCTACAGTAAACAGGGATTTAAATCCATCTGCTTCTCTCAGTTCCCTCCCTGGAGTGCTCCTGTGCAGGTTAAGGTGAGAGGCACAGCTTGGCTGTGGCACCCAGCCAGGGTGCTGGGCTTGCTCCAACACCGAGGGACCCAAAAGGACCCGAATGTCACCTCTTGAGTTAAAAACTTCAACACTGCAGCTCTGGAGCAATAAAAGAGCAGATGGAAGCAGGAGATCAAAGGGGCTGTGCTGCAGAGAGATGCTTCCAGGAGAAGTTACTCAGCACCTTTTGACTTGCAAAGCATCTCATTGTGGCAGGAGGGCTGGAACAGAATCCTGGAATCCCAGCACGGGTCAGGTTTATGGGACCACAGAGGGTCACCTGCCCCAGCAGGGTCATCCCAGAGCACAGGGCACAGGAGTGTGTCCAGAGAGCCCTGGAATATCTCCAGGGAGGGAGGCTCTGCCCCCTCTCTGGGCTCTGCTCCAGTGCCCACAGTGAAGTTCTGCCTCCTGTCCAGGTGGAACTCCCTGGGATCAGTCCCTGCCCGTTCCTCTGGTGCCACTGCTGGGCCCCCAGAGCAGAGCCTGGGCCCTGCTGGGAGCCCTCCCTGCACACAGGGACAGCCAGGGACAGCCAGGGACAGCCAGGGCTGAGAGCCCCTCTCAGCTGGGGCTCCTCTCGAGGCCGAGCAGCCCCGGCTCCCTCAGCCTTTCCTGGGCAGGGAGATGCTCCAGGCCCTTCCTCATCTCACAGCCTCCAGGAGCTCCCTGTCCCTGCTGTGCTGAGGAGCCCAGGAATGGACACAGCACCCTGAGGACAGCACTGGCCAGGAGATGGGACAATGCAGCTGGGATTTGAGGTGGTGGGGGATCATCCCCATGGATTTCAGTCCCGGCACCTGCTGGTGTTCCCATTACCTTTGGTCTTGCAGCAAACTCAGCTGCACCCCAAGGCCTCACTGACCCCTCCAACCCCCAGCAGCAAACACCCAAACCAACCCCCTGCCCCATCCCTGGAGAGGCCAGCAGGGCTGTTTATAGAATACCTGATTGCATCTCTCTTTGTACCCCCCCTTTCCCATTACCTCATGTCTGGGCCTTCAGATTTCAATCACAGCCCTATTTTCACATACAGCCCTGGCTATTTTTAGGGCTAAGTAAGTAAAGGGCTCATAAATAGCTTCTTGATTCCTACCAGTTCATGTTGCTCTTACATGTCCTACTTCTCTCCTCTGAAACTTTTGTCCCTCCCCGGTGACAACGTGTCACAGGGAGCTGTGCCCTTAAGTGTTCTCTAACGAGGGAAGTCAGGGAGGGAGAGGAGCCAGGTTCCTGTAATTGCCTCAGCAAAGAGCCCAACATGCACTTAGACACGAGGATATGGGGGCCTGGGTGACAACTTAATTTCACACCGCTCATGATTAGAGCTGGTAGGAAAATTGATTTCTCTCCCTGCACTGCCCACATTCCAGTTCGGAACAAGCCACCCAAACTTTTCACAAAGGATAAATTGATAGAGGGAAATTAATTTCAATTGACACAGCTTGGGTTTTCTTCAGCTAATCAAAGGCAGCCTCCTAATTAAAGCAGTGTGTAAACAGCAGAGGGAAAATACAACTGCTGTCCTCTCCTGATGCTTCCCACCTGGATGGATTTACCACACTGCTCAGGCCACAGGAGGAGGATGTTCTGCTCCATAAAAGGGTGTGGAAGGATCTGCTGCAGGGTTCTGAATGGAGAGCAGCACCAACAGGGGTGGAGGAAGGAAGGAGCTGTGTGGTTCCCGCTGGGCAGCCCCCAAAAATGTGAATCAAAGTCACAAACCCAGCCTGGCTACCAGAAGTTGGGGTGAGAGCTGGCTGGGAGTTGGAATATTTGACACTGCACGGGTTCCCAGCTGGGAAATGGGGACAAGCCCCCTTCCCTGCCAGTGCTGCAGGGAAATCTGCCCTGGCAGACGTGTGGCACTCGGGGACAGTTCTGCCATGACAGGCTGGACCATTTTAGCCCCTCGACACTGAGCATCTCCCACAACATCCATCCCAACCACCCAGCTGCAGCAGCATGCTTCTAACCCCATATCCAGATTCCTGTGATCCCATTGCTTATTTTAGGTCAACCTTCTTTAAAGAAGCCCAGCCTGACCCCCAAAGCAGGGTGAGAGCTGCCTCCCCTAACCCTGAGACCTTCAGGAGACTTAAAAAACTTCAAACACCGAAAAATACACCAAGCAGCAGCCAGGCCAGAAGAAACCTGTTAATAACGATGACAGCAATAAAGCTGCAGCACGATTTGCTGCTCGGTGCCACGCGTTTGTTTGGAGTTAATCTTATTTGCTTTAGGAGGGTTTCTCAGGTTTTCAATAAGCAGAACATGAAAGCAGTGACAGGTTCAGCAGGTGCCTCGTTCCAGCAGGGAAATCCCGCTCTGGCAGTGAGGTGCCCGAACCACGAGAATATTCTGTGCAAACTCCCCAGCACAGGCTGCTCCCACCTTTCCCTGTGCTTCCATCCCATCCCCAGGGGAGGGTCCCTGGGGTCACCCCAGCTCTGTTTTGAGGTGGGCTGATGATGCCTGGAAGTGGCTACCTAAAAACAGAGGCTAGACAAGAATAAGAGAATAAAAGCAGGTATTTATTTGAAGGCCTTCAAAGGCACACCCTGGGCAGGCCAGAGGCTCCACCCAAGATGGACCTCGGGTCACGGGTTCTTCACACCTTTATAAGTTTGGTCCATTTGCATATCAGGGTTAATTCTCCAATTATAACCTCAGTTCATGATGTCATTACCCCAAGTTTGCCCCTCCTCTTTAAAGGCATTTTTTTACACATTTTGGGGCCTGGGACAATGGAGGTGTCCTTGGAGAGCAAACCCAGAGAGGTTTGTTATGTGTGAGCAGCAGGAGAGAACAGCAGCTCCCAGGGCACACGGAACTTGAGAGTTCCACACCAGGCAGGGCAGGGTTTGAAAAACAGAAAAGCTAAAACCTAAGGCATCACTGAGCAATCCCCACTGCACTTCTCTGCTGGCCCAGGACCCCTCAGCTGCCCCAGGCTCCCCCAAATCACTGTGACACCGTTTCACAACTTGTGTCACCGTGCACAATGGAGGAAAAACCCCAACAACTCAGAGCCATGGAGCCTCCAGAAACATTTTTGGGACTGCAGAAAGTACAGGCAGCTGCTGTTATGTCTCATCTGAGCTCCCTGTCCCAGAAAAGGGTTATCAACAACTTTTCAGGTGACAACTTGATTTGTATATTTATTCTTAAATATAGAGAGATCTCCTAGAGAGGTGCCAAGTGACATTTGATGTGGCATCCTCCTTAAGCTGAGGAGGACTGCTCTGTAGTTTGCAACTTACTGTAGATGTTTGCTTGTCAGGGAAGGCCACAAACCTGTTTTAATTAAAAGTGGAGCTGGGGACTGACAGCTGAACTGAGCTGCTTTGAAAAGAAGTGCTGAGAAGAGTCTGGGATGAGTTTTAAGTTTCTAAAATAGCCCCATGTTTTATATCAAAGGGAAAAAGGAACATCCCTCAATGGCATTTTACACAGTCACCGCAGGACAATGGACTGAAAGCCGAAGGTTCAGAATAATTCCACTTGGAATTAACCCTCCTGTGGGATGTTTGGTTTATCAGCCAGATGCCCAAGGCTCCTTACACTCACATGGTGTCTCCAAGAAGCACAAATCCCCTTCCTCCCCCCAGCCATCAGAACCACGGGGCAGGGAGAGGGAGAAGAAAATTGGTTTGATTTGATACACCTAAACTGAATTTGGCATTTTAAGGAACAGCTGCACTTTTCCATGGACAACGAGTTGAAAGTGAAGCCCTGGGCTTCCCTGCACAGCATCCTAAGGGGAAAGGGAGGAATGTCATCTGTTGCTGTCCTTTGCTGACCCCAAAACCAGGGCTGTGGACCACCAGTGACTCCGTGCCTGTCACAGTTTGGCCACAGCTGCTCCAACAAAAACATCTTGCACCAGCTCTGCAAGCACCACCTAATTGAGACATAAAAACACACTCCAGATTTTTTATAGCATATACAAATACTGCTTCTCCTCCTGGAACATTTGAGCGTTCAGGAGGAGAGCGTGGATCAATAATTCTTCTATTAGATAATTGAAACCTGCCTCTTGATTTACACTAATGCACTTGTTAAGCAATAAGTGATGGGGCTGTGGGCAGGTCTGCAGTGCTGGAGCTGGGCTTTGATTCACGGGCTGGGAGCAAGCGAGGGGCTGGCCCAGCTCAGCTCAGCCAAGCCCAGCTTTGCTTTTTAGAGGGCTTTACCCACCCAACGTCTCTGCCTGGGCAGCTGGAGCCATCAGGGCTCCTCAGGGCAATAAGCTCTGACTCTTGGACTTAAGGGGTTATTCTCTCTACTTAAATTAAAAGCATTTTTAAACCTCTGCCAGCGACCAAAGAGCCCAAAGCAGGCTCCTGCAGACAGCCCTGGTGCTGATTCCCCTTTCACAACCCCTGCTGACCTTTCACAGCCCCAGGTCAGGGCAGGACCCTCGTTCAGCTCTGCACTCCAGGAACCCCTTCCCGAGCTCCTCACCCCAAATCCAGAGCAGGAGAGCAGCCCCGTGCCCGGCAGGAAGGACAGCCATGGGAAGTCCTTCCACTGCCACACACCAGGCCATGCCAAGGCCCAGCACTCAGCCAAGCAATTTGGTTCATCAAAGATAAACACGTTGGCACTGCCGGGAGGGAGATGGGAATGCCGGGATCATGAGGTGACACTGCAGCAGCTCAGCCCTGGCGCGGGGCTCGCTCAGGGCAGAGCTCTTGGTGCAGTTCTCATCGACTGCATCACTCCTGGCTCAAACACCGTGAAAAGTTCAGCTCAATTGTACTTTCTGGAAAGTTAAGCCATAATCAATGCATGAGCAGGCAGCCTGGTTCTGCTCCAGCACAAGCACGATTAATTCCCATCGGATGGGAGGCAGCAGGATCTGTCTTGCGCTCATTAGCGCGTTACTCAGCTCCTCAAGGAGCAAACACTTCATGTGCCATTTTTGGTCAGAACTGCCTGATCAGTCATCCCCAGTGCCTCAGGGGAAGTCATGAACGCAGGACTTTTGCGCCCTAGAAGGGGTGGTTGGAAACCTGATGCCCACAACGGGAAACAAAACCTGCCAGAAAGGTTCACCTCGAGCTGGCTCATGAATCACCTGCAGCAGGAAAGGACCTTCAAAGGCTGTGCCCAGAGGCGCTGGCAAGCACAGCTATACAAACAAGGCTGTGAAGAGCAGCTCCAAAAAGCCACCTGAGCTGTGTGGCTTCACCCCAGCCTTGCCTCTGCCTTGTTTACCCAGCAGCTTGTCCGTACTCAGAGTGGATAACGGAGTAAATCCCTTCAATTACACTTGCTGGAGCAGAGGAATGGTGACCTGTGGAGCACAGCTCACCCCCTGCCTGCCAGCACAGCCTCCAGCTCCTCCAGAGGGTCCCATCAGCCCGGATTCACTGGGGGACAACGGGAGGACAATGCCATCATTTTACTGCCCTCTGATAACAACATGCAAACGCGCTCAAGCTTTAAGGTGAAGCTGCCAGGCAGCCATGGGAGGTGTAATTAATCCCTTGCTTATTAAAGCCTCTGGCATCTTGAAGAAATGCTGACAGCATTCCACGAGCAGTCATTCCCTAAGTGTGAGTCCTTCCCCAGCCCCTCCTCATGGCTTACCCCGAGCAGGAGGCGTCCAAGGGCCTGACTTGTGAGATGTGGGCTTTTAATTAAAGCAAGGTGGGTCTGGGACACGTGGCAGAAATGTCACCAGCTCAGGGTTCACCCATTCCACCTGAGGGGAAGGATTCAAACATGCACCCCTCAGATTATTTGGCTCAGGTTGGTTTAAAGGCTTTTCAGTATTTCATATTTTGCTCCCTTCCTTTTCTTTCTGAAAGAGGAAAGGATGAGGAGTCACCTTTTTCCCCTTTGTAGGATGCCAGGGCTCCCCTCCCACTCCTGCCCAGCCAGGAGATAACCCAGGGATGTTTTCAGATCTCCTCCCACTCCCCTGCTTGTCCAGCAGCAGCTGAAGAAGCACCCACGTGTCACAGCTCAGGACAAGGAGGTGCAAGGAAAAACCCCAAGGAAAGTTGGATAAATGCAGCCAGTGGAGAGTCTGTGCTGGGCTCCCCTCACAGCACCCAAACCCTCCCAGCACAGCAGGCACCAGCGATTGCACCAGCCTGGAGAGTTTCCAGCTGATGCCAAAGCCCAGCTGGACACAGTTATCTCAGCCTAAGCCTAATTGTGCGCAAAAAAATAAATCTGAAAAGCAAAAATCTGCATGTGCTTCAGTGACCAACTACTGTGAGCAGACAGGGCCAGGGGATCTCTTCACATTCTTTGCTTCAGCAACTGCAAGTAAATGCATCAACATCTCCTCAAGAACAGAGCAGAAGTCAGGACAAGTCCCTGCAGCTGCAGAAATATGTGGGAAGGTCCCAGCAGACTGTGCAGGGTTTCTGTCTCAGCAAGGAACGAGGGAGGTTATCGTGACAATTAAAAATTGAGAGAGCTGGCAGAGCTGTGCTTCCCTTCAGCAGGGCACAGATCCTGGAGTTAAACAGAGGTATTTTAATGAGAAACCTGCATTAAGTGAGGTCTGGGCAGCACACAAACAACTGCTGATAAGAGTTGAGAACACTGAGGATCCCAGGATGGTTTGGGTAGGAAGGGACTGTAAAGATCATCGTGTTCCACCCCCTGCCATGGGCAAGGACACCTTCCACTGTCCCAGGTGGTTCCAAGCCCTGTCCAGCCTGGCCCTGGACACTTCCAGGGATGGGGGTTCAGACACTGGCATGGTCAGCCCCAGCCTGCCCAGGAGCATCCTGAGCCAGTGCCCTGCCAGTGGCTGCAGGAGAGGGAAGAAGACACCAAAGTCCTTCCCCCTTAATGAGGATTCAATATTAATTGTTGCTGGTCTCAGTCAGGGCCAGCAGTGGATCGGCTGAGCTGGAAGGTGTTGATGTGTTGCTCTGAAATGATCCAGCACTGCTGGGTCTGACAGGGTGGCACCGAACCCGTGGTGACACCGTGGTGGCAAACGCCCCCCCTGCAGAGGTCACCTGGGGTGGCAGCACAGCTCTGGGCTTTAAAGGGGCGCAGGGACACCAGAGAAGCTGCAGAGGTGGCTTTGTGCCAGGCACGGGGCTCCAGTGCCTGCTCTGCTCTCCCTGAGCCCCCACCCGCACGGAGGAGTTCACAGAAACACCCCCAGGCCTTGCAGACACAGTCTGGTGTCCCTTTTTTTTTTTGGACATCCCAGGAGTATCCCTTCCCTGTCACTTTGCTGGATCGGCTTCTGAAGTGATACTTACAGGAGTTATTCATAAAGTGAACAAGGGGTTGCAGAGTCGAACATGAAATTGCTTTTATCCACTGCACAAAATGACAAATCAGGCAGCAGCGCTGATGACTCCCTGGGAAAATCCACCTTCAGGAAGGCTCCACAAAGGTTCCTAATGCAGTCAGGGAAAGCTGCTGGGAAGGAGGGGGGCGAGACAGGGGTCAGGAAGAGCTGCCTGATCTCAAACACACTCCAGAGCAAGTGTTCTCAGCTTGTTTGCTAATCTCTTGTGACCGATCGCTGAACCAAATCCTCCTTCCTGGACAGAGAAGAGAAGAAAAAACCCAAAAAAGGCAACACTTCAACAACATGGATGTCAATTAAACATGAGAGCATTCACCTGCACAACCAGCTCGAGGAGGAGCCATTGATTCTCCCACCTGAGCCTGGACTCAGCCCACCCCTGGTTGCTGTGATGAAGTGTCTGAAACCCCCAGCAAGCAGAGAACAGCTTTCACAAGGAGGTCATGGTGCATCTCCTCTTAGCTAATTGTTTCTTTTTATTTAGATAAATAAATAACAACTGTCACCACTATGGCTTGCAAATGGATTTGATGAGAAAAATCTATGGGATGAGTTAATTCACAGATCAGATCCCAAGGCTCTGTCCCTGCCCCACCTTGTCCGGCTGAGCAAAGGCAGCTCAGATCACCTGGACATTTTACAACTCTCCAGGGCCCCCAGCACCTGTGGGAGGAGTGTAACTCCTCAGATTTTTGTTGAAAGCCAGAACTCAGGGTTTTCCTAAAAGGAGAAAGTCCTCTTTGCAGAAATGGAGGCTCTGTCCCTTCAGCCTTGGGCAGGGACCCCACCCAGCCTCAGCCAGTTTGTATTGCCCAGAGGTGGGGCTGGGATTCCCTGCTCCAGAGCTCCTTCTCCTACCTCCAGATGAGCAAAAGCTCATCCATCCTGGAGCGTGGGCTTTCAGAGCTTCCCCAGGAGAGACTGACAGAGCTCCACTGAAAGGAAGTGCCTGGCTGCAGACAGAGCCCTCTGTAGATTGATGCCAGGCTCTGCTCTGCTCTGATCTGTTGGGCACCTTCATTCCGGGCCATAAAGCACTTTGGGATGACACTGTCCCTCTGTGTGTGCCTGCAGCAACACCCCCAGCCCCTGTCATCCGCCTGGGGATGGTGAGCTGAGCAGACAGATGCACACATGGATTTAAATTGTAGCTCCTGGGCGAGTTCCAAAACACAGGTGGTGATTTCTGGACACTGGATATGTTATCTGCTGAAAAGCAAAAATTACAGTGATCAACCAGAAAGGAGAATTATCTTCCTTCCATCATTCCCCCTCTGGAAACCCTCAACAGGTCAGCTGCTTCCGAGCCCGCCCTGATCAATCACTGCAAGCACTAAAAGCGGGGAGATGTCCTCCTTCCAGCCATTTGTCAAGTGGAACCTGGCAGGTTTTAGTCCTTTTATTAGTTCTGCTTGTGAGAGAAATTCACTTGAAGCCAATGCTTAATGCAGTGAGGACACAGTACATATTTCTGTGGGAGAGAGAGCTGTTATCCAGCTGAGTGCAGGGTGGGAAGGGGATTCACAAAGCCCTGGGCTGGAAGAGAGAGGAAGAGAGAAGAAGAGAAAGGTGTCCCTTGCCTCGACCTGCTGTCCTGGACACACATCCCTTTATGCTGCACTTCAGCCCCTGCCTGAAATGTATGACAAGTGGGGGGAAAAAAAAAGCAGGTATGTGGTGGTGGAAGGAAACAGAGCGAGCCCAGCACAGGCTGTGTGAGCTGCACCTGCCGATTCATCCAGGAGAAATCCTGGATGCAGAGAGAGGACACAGAGGTGCAGCAGGGATGGTGTCACTGGCATCCCACTGGCTTTTCATCTGTCCAAGTCCACACAGATTGCCTGGCATGGAGAGGAAAAGGAAAGCTGGAAAAGGCTTCCAGGATCATCAAGCCCAACCTCTGACCTAATGCCCCCGTGGCCACTAAACCACGTCGTGAAGTGCCACATCCCTGTGTCCCTCCAGTGTGGCTTTTCCCAGAGCTACACGCAGCCCCAGAGCAGGAGCAGCTGTACCTAAACCCCCTCTAATATTCTTTAAGCCTGGAGAACTCAGGCACAAAGGGATTAAGAGAACTGCCCAGAGACCACACAGAGGAGTGCGTGTCAAATTCGGGAATGGAACTTTTATCTCCTAAAAACCTCTCTGGATCAGGGCTCAGTGGTTTACCTCAAACCTTTTTTGTCTGCACAGCAGCTGCTGGAGGGGTTTGGGCTTTCCCCTCCCAGGCATTTACACCGTGCCCGGCACTGCTGCTGCAAACCCAGCACTTTTATAACCCCAAAATGAGCAGTGCTGGATGAACGGGGGGAGAGGAGGAACACAAACGGGGCATGGCCCACCCGGGACTGCTCTCTGCTCCCTCCTTGTTCGCAGCTCTCATTATTTTCCAGCAAGAGCAGCCGTGTTTTCCTCTCTCTCGCTTGTCAGCACGAGCTGACATTTGAGCTGTGCTGATGAGACCTACCAGGGTGAGACACATGTTTGTGGTCGCTTTGGGCGACCAGCTGCCAAGGCCTTTAACTGCTCCTCTTTGATTTTCCTGCCCAGCCGAGCTCTGCGCTTCCCTGGCAGCTGGAGCCGCGCTGCCTGCCGGGGACTCGTGCAGGAGCAGGGGCTGCTCTCACCTCAGCCAGGCTCTGCCCTGGGAAGAGAAGGGAAGGGAAGGGGCTGAGGCTTTGTCTGGGGGTGCAGGGATGCTGGCTCAGGGGTGGCTGTGTCCTGCTGCACACTCAGTTTTTGGGGAGCACAGTTTTTGGGCTGGCTCTGTCCCAGCGGCTCCATCTCCTGCAATCCTGATTAACGCCAGGCAGGGATCTGGCCCCAAAAATCCCTTTCTGACCTAAGGCACGTGAGAGCGTTGTCAGGATAAGCTCCACCAGAAGCTGTGATTGTGATGCCACCCTTCAGCACAATGTCACTCTCCCACTTGTCCCAGCGGCACTTTCCCAGGAGAAACTGGCTGGTCCCCTGGGACTGACTGGGCAGGGAGAGGACTCTGCACAGGGACAAGGCTGCAGACCCCATCCCCTGGCTCTGGTGCAGCACCCGGACAGTGTTTGACATCAAACTCTGTCTGAGCTGCCATCAATCACCAAATTCAGTGCCTGAGCGAGCCACGTGCCACATCCCAGATCCTGTCACATCCCGCATCCTGTCACATCCCGGATCCTGTCACATCTCAGATCCTGTCACATCCCGGATCCTGTCACATCCTGGATCCTGTCACAACCTGGATCCTGTCACATCCCAGATCCTGTCACATCTCAGATCCTGTCACATTCTGGATCCTGTCACAACTTGTATCCTGTCACATTCTGGATCTTGTCACATCCCAGACCATGTCACATTCTGGATCCTGTCACATCCTAGATCCTGTCACAACTTGATTCCTGTCACATTCTGGATCCTGTCACATCCCAGACCATGTCACATCCCAGATCCTGTCACAACCCAGACCATGTCACATCCCAGATCAGTGGATGGGAGAGCCGTGGTGGTGCTGCTCTAACAGGGGTTTGCAGCCACGAATGATTTGGGCCTGGCTTGATTCTGCTTTGCACATTCCCTGACAATTTATATCAGCGCATAAATCAGAAATAAAGCAGAAATTCTCATTTCACTTTCATGGATGGGTTTCATATTCATTTTTCAGGAGTAAAAATGACAGCACAAGATGTGAGATGAAGGAGGTTTTAAGGGAGAGATCCCAGACCATTTAATCCAGTGGAGGTGTGACCAGGTGCCACCCGTGTTGAAGGAAGTCCCATACCTTGTGACCCAAGAGAGAGGGGAACATCCAAATGAAAAAGATAAACCCACAGCATGCCCAGACCATCTTCCTTATGTCCACCCAGCTCTAACATTCCCAGAAAAGGCGAATAAATATAACAGCAAAATCCAATGTGCCCTGTGTGAACACTGATGTGTATCACAGATCGAGGACAGCTTGTTTTGCCCGGTATAAAGCACTACTCGGAGCTGTGAACGATTTCTGAACTGGAGCTGTTCTAATTAGTAAGGAACATTTAGGTCAATTACAACAGCGTGCTGGCCACTACAATTACTATTATTAATTGTATTCGATTACACATTTGCAACTATTAAGTACAGTATCTCTCGAGTACCTGTGTGGGGTTTGAACTCAGCAGAAAACAGGGAAAAGTATTTAACACAAAGAAATGGCCAGGTAAAGCCAGGCTGAATCCACCCCAGCCCCATGCATCATTTATCTCCTCTCTGCGTGTGCCTGGCTGATCCAGTACATGAGAGACTCAGAGGATTTGTTTTCCTTCATCCTCTTTTCTCTCTGGACCAAAGTCCTCTTTCCTCAGCTGTCCTGTACATGCTGAGGCTGCTCGACTGCCCGGGCACGTGGGCAGTGCCTCACGAGGGCAGGACAGGTGATTTATCTCTCTCACAGGTGTCCAGAGCAGGAGAATGCTGCTTTGTGGAGGTTCTGGCCCAGCTTTCCCATGGCTACAAAGGCTCTTGCATTCCCTCCCCCACAGCCAGGACTTTACACTACTTACAAAAGAAATTCACTTTGAAGAAGTGTTTCTGTGTCCTACGATGTTAAACTGCTAATGGGAAAGGAAATGTATTCATGATTCACTGTATAAAAGCAGCCTTGGAGGAATGCAGATTGTATTTTCCCTCTGCAAACATTTGATCATCCCAATAAAAGAGCAGCCCCACCTTTCCCACCAGCTCCGTAAATCACAGGGAATGGAAACAACAGGTTTATGGTTGTCACGATGGTCGTTACCGCGGGGTTTTATGGGTTCTGGAGAGAGGGGGAGCCTGTTTATGGGCACGAGGTGCCTCCTGAAGGACTGCGGGACTCTCTCGAACTCATCCTGCTGCTCGAGTCTCTGCTCTAATGTGGAAATGATGCTGGGTTCAGCCAGGATCGCATCCCCGTGATCGCACTCCCCGGTGCCTTCCCAGGCAGTCTCGCACAGCCAGGGCGTGAGCAGAGCCTCTGTGGGTCCCAGTTTTCCAGCCCTCACGCAAATCCCTGCACTGGGATCTCATGGCCCGGGGCTGCTGAAGCACCCACACACCCGAGCCCCTTCAGGGTACGGCTCTGAGCTGCTTCTGTTGCCATTAATTCATTCCATTGATTGGGATTTGAGCTTAAAGCGAGGGTCAAGGCCATGTTCCACAGCTGGAGTAGAAGGCAGCTTCAGTCCAGGAGTGGTTTTTATCCCTGTGTCCCATTCCCTGGGGAGCTGGACACTCATCTGCCACGTGCTCTGTATCCCCAGGAATCATAAAACATCCTGGATTGGAAGGGACCCAGCAGGACCCTCAAATTCCAACTCCTGGGACCAGCAGGACCTGGGACTTAATTCCTGGGGCCGCTCTCAAGGCCACCTGAGACACCAACAACCCTTTGGAAGGAAATCACCTCTTCCCAGGTAGCTTCAGAGGGAGCTGGCAGCGACCACCCCTCGCGTTTCCATCCCCTGAAATGTGCTGCACCGCTTTGTACCTGCAGTTTACTCTCGGCTTCCAAACCTCCAAGGAGACGCCGTCTGCTGCCTGGGCTATAAATAAGGCCAGCGAGTGCTGAGCCAGAACGTGTGGCAGTAATTTGGGTGATGATTTAAGGTCTGCACGCTCCTCCCAAAGCCTGCTCACCCCGAGTGACGCTGGCACAGCCAGGAGCCCATGGGACAGCAGGGCAGGGACCTGTCCCACTGCACCCTGGGCTCGCACTGTCCCCTCCACCAGCCCTCCCCTCCACCCCTCTGGCTGTGGGAGCTCTGTGTTCCTCTACTAGATCATCCTTCCCCCTTTCTCCACAGGATTTCGCCCTCTGGAATGACTCCGTACCGTGAAATATCCGTATCGTAACCCTTGGAAATGGTTTCATTTTATTGGAATCTCCTGCCTGTTTTATGGCCAGCTCTGCAGATGAGCTGACAATAAAGGAGGAGGATGAGGAGAGGGGCTGAGCAGTTTGAGAGGGGCTGAGCAGCTCCAACTCCTGCCAGCTCAGTGCTTCCCAAGGAAGCACTCAGCATCTGGCAGGATTGAGATTTTGCACCTTTTTTTTTACAAACTCTCCCCCTGCTTTTTTTACAGTATAAATTCAGTTTACCAGCAGGCCGTGGGTGCAGTGGTGCTCAGGGCAGGACGTGCTAATGGGCTGAGCCTCGTGCTGCAAGAGCAGCCTCCCTGTCCACCTCGCCTCCTGCCTTTTCTGCCTTTTAATACTTAGCCTTTTCTAAAAGTAGCCCCAATTCTTAGTCCTTGTAACATGGTCTTCATAAAAAGTAGTTCTTAAAGATCTCTAAAAGCTTTGCTTTGGATTTAATAAGCTGGACAAAGTGGCCATCCCAGGAAACGGGAGAAGAAACCCCCAGCTCGTGGTGCAGGGCTGATCTCAGAGACTGAACACAAACATTCCCCGCAGGTTAATGGCAAACGCAACTGCTTCAGTGAAATAATGAAGATAATAAATCAGGCGCCCATTTAGCACCTTTTTCCCAGTAGCTGTTCTCCATCTTCCACCAGGAAGGGAAGGAATGATGGATGGAAGTTGAGCTGAGCCATGGGAACAGTGAAAAGCGTTCCAAACCAGGACGTGTGAGGAGCTCTCTGCCTGCTTTCCCCAGACTCAGTGACACCAGCTTTGCATCGGAAAGGTGCTGCTGCACCTGAAATTTGGGTTCCAATCCCACAACTGCTTCTGACAGGTTTCCCCCCATAACCAGGTGCAGGTGGTGTGTTCTCTGACCAGTTCCTCACTGGTGTGATGTCCCAAGCCTGCTCCTGCCCCACTGGAGCCCGGATGGAGAACCAGGACAGGACCTGACCCAATCCCCTGGGCTATTTCTGAGCTCAGTTTAACAGCACTGCCCCTATTTGCAGGGTCTGTGCATCCTTGCAAGTCACAGATCTGGAGAGGGGCTGCTGAGCAGGCCTGTGAGGGACTCAGGCTCGTGGAAATAAATGGTTTCATAAGGAAGACTGAAAAGATTAATCTCTTTAAACGTATCAGGAAGAAATTCTAAAGGTAATTTGATTATAGTGCACAACCACTTTCACAGGAAGAAACTATCAGATACTGAGGGCTCTTTAATCTGGCAGAGATGAGCAGAGAGAGAATCTCTTAGTGGAAATTAAGGGCAGGCAAATTTGAATTCAAAATAATGTGTGGGGTTTTTTTCAATGGGGTAGTGAATCACTGAACAACATGGGAGCGTGGACTCGCTGTCAGCTGGGTTTGAGTCTCTTTGCCAGACACTTCTTGTAGGGAGAAACTCAGAGAATTCAGAGCAGGGATCTCCAGTCCACAGGGAGCAATGGGGATGACTTTACCCTCTGTGTGAGGGGCTTTGGGCCCACCTGGGTTCATGTGAGGCAGAGGAGGAGATGTTCATCCATTGATTTGTGTTCTCAGAGCTGATGGAAACCAACGACGGCTGGTGAGCAGAGCCAAGGAATCCACAGGCTGGGATGATGCTCACTCCAGAAGAGGAAAATAAATGGGAAGAGGGACCCCCAGCAGCCACCCCAGCACTGAGCACAAATCCCAGAATTACTGGGATGCACCATTCCAGATGTCCTGTCAGTGATGCTCCTATTTGGCAGGATCTCACTCAGGAACGGAGGCACTTTAGAACTGATTATTTCCCTCCACAGCAAATTAGCAACAGAGTTTGGATGTTCATTGACAGGAAAATCTTCACATCCTTTATATACTCCTGGGTGGCTTCCCCCTGAATCCAGATATCACATCATTTATTTAACTTAGAGAATAAAGTAATTAATACCAGGGAGTTCTGACTGGTTGGCAGGATATGCTGTTACAGCTAACAAATTTTATGTCTTTAGGCTTCACAGCAGAACTTGATTTAATTTGTCCCAAGGTTAAGAAAGACAGGGAGGAAATTTGATGGTTCCAGATCACAAATTCACTACAATTTATCACCTTCACCATGTGGCGTGGACAGACACCACTTCCAGGTGGAGATGGCAGAAGTTTACTCAATCAGCTTTGCTTTAATCCTGCACTCATCCATTATCTGCCACCATATGTCCCAAATATTCCGTGTCTCCCTGGGAGCTGCCTCCAGCCATCCCCAGCGCCAGCCTGCCTGCCACACCCTTGGGATGAGGCTCCCCAGGATTTTGGGATTATCTAATTAAGATATAACACAACCCCAAGGGAAGGTAGGGAAGCATCTTAACTAGACTGTCCCCCTAAAAGTTCTGTTTCAACACCACTTTAAAGAGTCAGGAAAATCAACAGAATGTTTTGAATTGTGGAGCTGTTTTTAATTTTGGTGAGAGAAGATAAAGGGAAAGTGTGGCACAGGGGCTGTTTCCTAGTCACATCCAGGTTGCTGGATTAATTTCTATTTCTTCAAATAACAGAAAAATTGAATAATTTCTCCATTTCATTATAAACTGCTGTTTTCTACAGAGAAAATCCAGACAGAGAAAGGCATTGTCCCCAGTACCCAATGTCAGCTTTGCAGAGCACCAAGTCTTTGACCTCACCACTGAACTCTCTTTAGGACCCATCCAGTGCACTTCCCTCCCTCAGCAGGGAATTTGGGAGCAATGAGGCTTTTAGAGTCTCCAGACCCAGTGGCCTTGGCCAGGATCTCAGGGAGCAAAGGGAAGGAACACAGAGTTTCCCTCTTGGAGCTGAACACCTGGCCAGGAGGTCACGCTCAATTTGCAGAGCAGGGGCCACAACATCCCAACAGCTTCCGAGGGGCCGTGCACGGGGCTGCAGCTCGTGAGCAGCATTAGCCAGCAATTATGTACCAAAACAGCTCCCAGATGTGCACTGAATGTGATTACAAAATGTCCCAGTTTATGGCATTTTCTCCCTCCCTCTCGCTCTCCCTCTCTCTTCCGTCATTGTCCTTTAGAAAGTGAACATGAGGAATAAAGCTCTATTTTTAGAAACTAGTCCAGGTCCTAAAAAGCTGGAAAGTTAAGCGCAGAGATTTCCATGGCATAAGGAAATCACACACTCCAGGCCAACTCAAGCCTCCCTGTTGGGGACTCTCAGTGGGGCCGGGGCTGTTCCCACTGGAGCAGCACCGCGGTGAAATCCAGGGAAGTCAACGAGGTGGGAAGGCAGAACTTCCACAGGTTCTTCCATGGGGAGAGGTTCCTCTCCCTGCACTCTGAGAACTGAATTTGACTCTTCCTTGTCCATGTGACAAATGCTTCAACAGCCAAGTGACATTGTCAGGGCTTCAGAGTGCCTTGAAGGGGACAAACCACTTCCTTAGGAGCTCTTCCTAAAGGTTAATCTGATTTTGAGGGCTGGGTTCTGTGCTGGGTTTGCACTGTGGTTCTCCAAACAGCTCCGTACATGAATCTCTGGGTCAGACAGGGCATTTATCAGTGTTCCAGCAAAAAGCTGGGCAAGAAAACAAGAGGAAAGAAATGTTATATTTATGGCAAAGTCGTGTGAAGTTGTTTTGGATCAGAGTGATCCCAAACTCTAATGGAAAATCCAGACTAATGTCTTTCAAACCGCATCTTCTCAGACACGGGGCTTCACTCCTGGCACTCTGTTCTCCCCTGGAAAATTGTCTGAGACTCACTTGGACCTGGATGCCCTTAAAGAGGTACCAGAGCACCACAATAAATGACCATCAGTCTTCTCCCAACCAGACCACTCCAGATTTCCCAAGAAAAGAACAAACATCCCACCAGGAAGAGCTGCCCTGGAACTCCCAGGCCGTGCTGGAGCCAGCCAGGGCACGTGTCCAGGGGCTGGCTCCAATTCCTGCTGCCCTGCTCAGGCAGTTCCTTACATGATTTATCTTACAGATGACACAAAATTATTATTGCTGATCACTTCAAATGACTTCCTTTGGGAGCACCTGGTGGATGAAGTCTAAGAGCACGCCAGGGACAGCGCAGGCCCTCGTGAAACACCAGCCCTTGGGTGAGGCGGTTCTTTTGGACCACTTCCTGGGTCTCATTAATTCTCATTAATCTGTGGGTCAGATTATCCAGCAGGAGCCTCTGTGCCACCTTCTCCAGGCACAGGATCCTGCCACAAACCCTGGCAATGTTTCTCCATCACAGCCCAAGGTCGGCGCTCGCCGTGGCTGCTCGTGCTGCTCCCCAGCACCTCCTACACAAACCACCTTGCTGCTTCTTGCACTTTTTATCTCACTTAGTTCTTGTCTCTCATAATATTTAGAGGCTCTTTGGGATACAAATAGTATTGATTTGTATGTACAACCACCTAAAACAAGGAGGGCGCGGGTCCTCAGCCCAAATAATAAATAATAGTTAATATAGTTCAGACATGACCAGCCAGTTTCTACCTAAAAATGTCAATAAACCAGGGCCATATTGATGCAAAGAGACATAAAATGTGAACTCCTTCAATACAGACACTTATTTGTCTCCGTTTGCGAGGCCAGGAAGGAAAGAGCTGTTAGCAGGGAATAGTATTTTATTAGCATCATAAACCCCAAGAGCAAAGTTTGTGTCACAGAGAACTGCACATGCATTTGAAGGCTTAATTTATGTTCCTGACTCCTCTTTCTTTTTTTTTCCCCTCTCTTTTTTTTTTTTTTACCTGAACAGGGCCATAATTTAAAATAAAGCCTGGTAGAGTCTGAAGATGCCTTTGGGTGAAGGGGATGTTCATGCAAAACCAAACCTACACCCTACAGAAATCCTGTCTGAGAGAGCTCAGTGGAATTGGTACACGAATCCATTCTGCAGAGGTCCATGGAAACTTCAGGAAAACCACGGTTTGATGTGCAGCAGGAGCATCAGCACTGGGGAATGCCAACAACCCTGAGAGGCAAAGCCCAGAAGGAAGAGCCAGATGGGGAAGAAGTGACTTCCTGAGGAACTCCAACAAATTAGCAGTGGAAAACTGGTGGGGATAGAAAAGCCAGCATGGCTTTGGTGGCTTTCCATGAGTTTGAGCTCAGCAGATCTTCAGCTGCTGCAAAGCTGATGGGAGACACAGCAACCACACCAGCACAGCCCCATCTCCACCAAAACCAATCCAACACAAGGGGTCAAAATTCCTCCAGCTCCAGGTCACTCTCCTGCATTCCCAGCATTTTCCTCTCATCTGGCCCCTTCAGAGAGGGGTCAGGTTCCTGGGGATGCTTG
Organism: Edolisoma coerulescens; assembly: GCA_013397115.1. Taxonomy (NCBI): domain Eukaryota; kingdom Metazoa; phylum Chordata; class Aves; order Passeriformes; family Campephagidae; genus Edolisoma; species Edolisoma coerulescens. The sequence continues at coordinate 125,461 of VWZW01005635.1, forward strand.
GGAATAGATATTGCAATACAACCACAATCAAGCCCTGGTAATCAGCAAATTACAGCTTTCCATCCATCCCAAAGCTTTTAACTCCCAGCTGCTTATCGTGGTCTGTTTACACGGTGACAATTCTGCAGAGCAGGTTCTGTGCCTGTTCCAGAGCTGTAAACATGGCTTTAAAGACCAACAGGCATTTATTTAACATTCTGCCTGCTTTGGAGAGGGAGATCAGACAAGGTGAGTGCTGGAGGCACAGAATGAGGGGCTTATAGCAAAGAAAAGGCTGCACAAGGAGCTGTGGAAAAGCTGTTTGCAAGGCAGGGATAAAGCTGAGCAGCGTGGGGCAGGTTCTTCAGGAGCCTGGGACTCGCTGCCCACGGAGCAGGGAAGGTTTTTGTGGCTCTGAACAGCGAGGTGAGGTAAATCTCCTCTGTCACTGCATAAACACAAAGGTCTGGGAGTTCAGGAAGGAGCAGCCTTTGTTGGTAAAAATATTCCCATGCTCTCTGCTCGAGCAAGGTCTGTGAACTCACACACCACTTCAGCTCTGCATCCATGAGGGAAGGGAAGTGGGGAATGAGAGCTGAGTCCAGTTCTGGCCCCTCATGGCCAGAGAGACACTGAGGGGCTGGAGTGTGTCCAGAGCAGGGAACGGAGCTGGGAAGGGGCTGGAGCCCCAGGAGTGGCCGAGGGAGCTGGGAAAGGGGCTCAGCCTGGAGAAAAGGAGGCTCAGGGGGGCCCTTGTGGCTCTGCACAACTCCCTGACAGGAGGGGGCAGCCGGGGGGGTCGGGCTCTGCTCCCAGGGAACAGGGACAGGAGGAGAGGGAACGGCCTCAGGCTGGGCCAGGGGAGGCTCAGGTTGGACATCAGGAGGAATTTCTGCATGGAAAGGGTGGTCAGGCCTTGGAACTGCCCAGGGAGGTTTGGAGTCCCCACCCCTGGAGGTGTCCAAGGAAGGCCTGGAGGTGGCACTCAGAGCTCTGGGCTGGGGACAAGGAGGGGTTGGCTCAGCACACCCCACACAGCTTTGGCACTGCCTTTGCCTTTGGGGCTCCCTTGGCACAGCCAAATGATCGCTGTCTGCAGGGGCAAAACCACCCTGCAGAAAAGGCTGAAGCCTCCATTAGGACTTTATGATGTTCTTAATTACTTGCTCTGTGCTGGTGCCTGGGGAGTTGCCTGCCCTTTCCACCAGGCTCAGGAGTCCCACGTGCTGGGCCCTTTGCTGTTCAGCCACAAGACAAATGGGGTTTGCTGCCACAGGGATTTGACTTTTTAGGGCAGCAGAACACAGAAGAGCTTTAGGATGTGATTTGCAGAACACCACAAAGGTTGCTGGTGTATTTCTAAGGCACGGTGAGTCCAACCATTTGCGCGACCACCAAACTGGGCTGAAACAAAACCAGCAGGGTCACCAGTTCCTATCTGTCCTTCTGAAGGAGAAAAGAGCAATTTCCTCACCCTGGAATGGTTGCAGGAAAAGGAGAAGAGAAAGGATCATTCTACTTGCCTTCCACCTTGAAACTGCAGATACTGCTCCATATAAAACCATGCTACAGAACCATATCTTTCTCCTTCCCCCTCTTTTTGCAATTTCAACTTTTTATTTTTCCCCCTCTTTTCTTTCACAGCTTTTAACCTTGCCCAATTGTCCCTCTTAAATAATAATTAACTCTCTGGTTCAGCCAGGGAAGTGCTTTAAGGCTCCAGCAATTTTATTCTCTGTGTGACGCTGCGGGAGAGGATGGGAGGGAAAAATTAAATCAGGAGTTTCTCAAGAGTCGCCCCTGTAGAAAAACCATTCCATGCCTGTCCCTGGTGAAGGGATCCTGCCAGATCCCAGAGGAACCAGCAGAGTTTGCTCAGTAATGAACGGGAGAGAGGAGAAAGAAGGAAATACACGAGTAGGCAACGCTGTTGACTGCACTCTCCAAAATGTTCTCTCCCAACAGAGCCACGTCTTGAGTCGTGATTCCACGCAGCAAAATGATGCCTGGCACTGGGTGACCCAGAAAAAGGAGGAGTAATGAGTTGTCTCCCTCGTGCTTTGGGGCTGAACACGGCACTGAACAATTTGGGGCTGCTCTGCAGCGCAACATGGGTGGAAAAACCCAACCACAGTGAGTGGGAGAGCACTTCCTTTAATTACAAACTGGACCAAATAAATTATAAATTCAATTACAGCGCCACTCGCCGACAAGGAACTCAAACCACTCGGGCTCTGAGTTCCATGGATTAACTGTAGGAGATAACAGGATTTGTGGGGAGCCATCCTGTACCCTCGTTGGAATGAAAATATTGAGGTCTGAAGTGAGGCAGAGTGCGCTGGGTACGGTCTGAGACACTCACTGACAGCCAGAGAAGCAGCAAAGTGTTCACTCAGAGCATTTTTCTCCTGCAAAATTGCTCATTCAGATACCTGGGTTTTGGACAAGGGAGACCTGCTCTGCTGTAGAAGTATCTCTCTGGTTACAGAAGCACTCTCAGCAAACAAAACAGCCTCACCTCCAACAGCCCGGGGGCTCCAGCGTGTTCCAGGCACTGCGTCCCCAGGGACGCTGGGTTCTGCCCAGCCACACGGATGCACATCCTGGGCGAGAAAAAGATGTCTCAGGTTTGCCACGACTGAAACTGAGAGCGAAGCCTGAGCTCCTGAGTTTCCCCTGGTTCCCAGCTCGCTGCCTCGAGCAGATAACCCCAGGAGCCAGGGATTATTAAATCACATCCCTCCGTCGGGTCGATATCCCGAGCTCTCTCCTCTTCCTGACCTATCCCACCATGAATAATGCACGAGCTACCGATGGGGCAGTTCTGGCTGGAGCGTGGCCAGCCAAAGGGCTCTCTCAGCAGATCAAAAGCCAATCAAGTTCATTTCAATATTTATGTTTAATCCTTCATTCTGAAACGATAAATATTTCATGCTACGCCCTTACAGGAAAGCAAAGCCAAGCAAAAGCAGAGGAGACACCGGCCCAGACAGAGCGGCTCTTTCATGCTAATTCCTGTCCAGGCAGACACAGCTCCTGATGCCATTAATATTCCTCAATCAACGTGGATTATTTATTTGAGTCCTGCCAGAGCCTGCAAAGACAGAGGTCAGAGCTGAGGAGCACAACAGGTATGAAGGCAGGTTTGATTCCTGGGGCCAGGTTTGATTCCTGGAGCCAGGATTCATTCCTGGGAACTTTCACCAAGGTTTCCTTTTCTGGCCTGGTGTGAATATTCTGTGGCAGCATCGTGGTGCTGGCAGTGGCCAAATACCCTGACACCTCCCCATCCCACCCTGGCCTTCCCCAGGGTTATCCCAACCCACAGATCCCCTCAATACACCCCTCAAACAGGGTTTTCCCAGCAGCTCCCTCCTGTCAGAGCCCTACCAAAGGTTTGGATATTTTGATATTTGATATTTTTAGATCTATTTATGGCAGCAGACAAACCCCTCAGCCTTCTTTGCTGACAATCCCCCCTCACCTGTCCATTCTCCACACACCTGAGGATGAGAGATGGGCACAAAGCCAAGTGTGGATGCACAAGGAGGCAGTGCTGTGGGGCTGCACAGCCCCGTGGGTTTTGTTGGCAATCAAACCCTGCCTACCAGGGAAGCAGCGAGGAGGAGAACCCTGGATTAAAGAGATGTAAATGAACTGAGGATGTAGGAGAAGGGACTGAAAGGTAACTCAGACTTTTCTCAGAACCCACCTGCTGGCTTCTCTAATCATGATTTAAAGACAGCACCCAATTCCTAACCAACAGCGTGAGGAACAAAGCCTTTTTGATGGGGATTCTGTTTTCCAGGGAGAACCATTTAATAAGTTTCACTCAGGAAGTCTCTGTTCCCAATAAAGACTTAACAAAGTTAATTAGACTAAACAGTAATTATCGTGTCTCTTCATTGTTCAATTATCTTGCTGAACTGGTGTTTCCTGATTAATTTTCTGATTAAAATGTATTAAATTGAAAAGCACTTGCAAACATGAGATGACAGGCTCTCTCCCACGCAGCAGGATTTCCGGAGGTCAGGGAGGCAGGGATGGTTGGCACCCACCCCCAAACAGGCCGGCTCCACACCCCACACAGCCAGGAGCCCAGCACAGAGCCTTCACCGATGTGCTCTCCAGTTTGAGATCCACCAACACATCCCTGGTGTGTTCCTCCTCTGCACAGCTCCTGGGTGCCTCTTCCACTCCCTCCTGTTCCCTGCACCGGCACAGAGAAGCTGTGGCTGCCCCTGGATCCCTGCAAGTGTCTGAGGCTGGGTTGGACAGGGCTCTGAGCAACCTGGGACAGTGGGAGGTGTCCCTGCCCATGGCAGGGGTGGCACTGGATGAGCTTTAAGGTTTCTTCCAACCCAAACCAGTCTGTGATTCTGTGATTCCTACTCCTCCACAATTTTACCTTTCTCTGAGGTTTTTCATGCACAAACACAGTGCGCTACAAGTCCCTGTGCTTGGAGCAGCCCTGCAGCACAGGAGGGAGGTCCTGGAGCCAAGTAAATCTGTTTCCAAACCCAGTTCCTCCCTCCCACTGGCTCCCATAGCCCGGGCTCCCTAAGCTCCCACCCAGCTCAGGCTGTGCCTTCCATCTGCCAAACACCACGGAGGCACCCTCTGCTCTCCCACCTCCCACCCGCGACAGCAGCCGGCACAGAGGAGGAATTCCCACAGCTGAGCTCACACATGGAATCTCTCCAGCCCAGTGAACATCTTGGGGCCTGATACTGCATCTCCTGCTGCTTCCAGCATCGTTCTGCCCTTCCCTGTGGAGCTCAGCTCCCCTCTGATTGTGTTTAACATCCCAGCCTGCCTAAGCTGGCCTGACCACGGCCACCCCTGCATCCCTCAGTCAGATTCCTCTGGTGGGATCAACAGGCTTCCACGGATGACCTCATGGATCATTCCAACCTGCAGCATTTTGGTATCAAACAGCAGAGATCCACCCTGGCACTCCTGAGCCACCACAGCCTCGCTTTGCAAGGCCCTGCTTTAGTATTCACCCCTGGCAATCCAGCAGTCACCGGCCTTTTGAGCAGCCCCTCACACCATTTGCATATCTTTTATAAGACAAATCAGAAAAGGGGATTAGTTTTCCTTTCTTCACTTTAATATCACCTGTGGCTGGGAGGAAACAAACAAATTCATCGCCTCCTTCCCCAAATCCTTGCGATTAGGTTATTGGAGCCCCAGACTTATTATAAATTATTGAAAGGACACAGCTGAGCCCAAATCCCACAGCGGGCTCTCTTTGTCTTCCACAAGGCTGGCAATTCTTGATTAACTCGCAGCCAGCACGAGGCAGGAGGGATGAGGGATGAGCAGCATCCCAGACGTTCCGCGGTGACGGGCGCCGGCGCGGCTCCGCTCGGAGCGGGATGCTCAGCTCCACGCACGGCTGTGCCGGGATCTGGGCTCCCAGCAGACAGCCCGGCAGCTACAAAGGAATTTTCTTCCCTTTCTGCTCGCCCTCTTGGAAATTCAACACCAGCCTCGCTGCTGCTGCTGCTGGGACCAACCCGGGCTGGGGGGCTCTGGAAGGCAGAGAGCTGTCTGTCCCTTTGGGATATCCATCCTCAGTCCTGGAAGGACTGTTCCGTAGCTGCAGCTCCGAGGGAGTTGTTCCATGTTCTCACACACTCCAGATCTGCGAACGTGGAATGGCAGCAGCAGCATTTCAGGTTTCTCCAGCTCAGTGCCTTGTTTTGCCCTGTTTTAAGTCACGCTGATAAAAGCAGAGGAGGTTCTGATAAGGAGTTAACTTTGTTTGTGATGTACAAAGCCTCCAAAGGGAGCTGCAGCTCAGCTAAGAATAAGTCTCTGTCTATGAGCTAAGAGCTCACACCTCCAGATAAGATGGAGACAGAACCAGCATTTACAGCAGCTCCATCAAACACACTTAGGCTGAAACTGTTGTTACAAACATTTACCACTGGTTCAGACTCGTTCCAGAGGCCAAGCCAAAAAACCTGAAGTCTAATAACCCAAGTAGTTTTGCTTTTTAAAATTTTTTAAATAATCATACAATCACAAGGAGTGAATCCAAGGGCTTCCTGGCTCCTGAGCTATCATTTGGCAAACAGCCCCAATTATAAACCCCAAAGCTAACGACTGCACTTTCCCCGTGTCCCTCTGTGCTCACAGGAACATTTCTCCTGCACCAGGCTGAAAGGAGATGTCCACGGGGAGTTTGCTGTGAAATGCTGGATTTCAAAAGCCTGAGGCAAGTTGATTCATGTCTATTTAATTTTTCCAGGCAGTTTCACTGGAATGCTGTGTATAAATCAAATACAAGGCCAGCAGCAGAGACGGACCAAGCTGTGGAAGGACTGTATGATTTTAATTAAACTACACACACAAATCAGGCAGGAGTGAAGGTGGAAGAGGAGAGCGAGAGAATTCTATCACTGGGGATAAGCCAATATTTTTGAGCAGGAAAACAAATAACCATTTACTCTGAAAAGTCTGATTTCAAAAGCAGCGTTTTGTCATTGTGCTGATTTTCATAATCAATTTAAATCTGGAAGAAACCAGGCTTGAGCACAGCAAACAAAGAGCCTGAACGGAAGTTAATTAGACTGTATCAGCTCAGCCTTCTCATCTTTTACTTACTGTCGAGCTTTATGGGCTCCAGCAGGCACTTCACTGCCAATCCTGCTTTGGAGACAGCGGAGCCAGCTCTGCTGGGGCTACCAGGCCATCATCTCCTGCAGTGTCCTGAGCAAGATCCCAGAATCCCAGACTGGGTCAGGCTGGATGGACCACAGAGGTCATCTGGTGCCAGCTCCCTGCTCCAGCAGGGCCATCCCAGAGCACAGGGCACAGGAGTGTGTCCAGAGGGCTCTGGAATATCCNACTCACGCCAGGAGCTTCAGGTCCCTCCTTGTCCTGAAGATCCCAGAGCTGGAAAACTGAAGATTCCTCTCCAGAGAACTGATCCACCCACGGCTACCACAGCGTTTGTGGGGTGTCACACCAAACTTGGTGTCAGCCAGGCTGGTGAACGGGAAAATAGCAGGGAAGCCATACAGTGGCCCTTTAAAGGGCAGAACTTCTGGGGAAAAAGCCGCAGGAAAACGATTTCTGTTCTTTGAGACCATGGGACTTGCACCTGCAGTTTCAGTGATTCCACAATGATCCCCATACAGGAGGAGGAGGATTCAGTATCCAGAGAGCTCTGGAAGATGCAGGAGTGGGGCTCCATCTCAAGCTCCTCACTGAGAAGCCTCTAAAGAGTCTGCATTGACTTTCCCCTCTCCCCACATCTGGCAAAGCAGGAAAACAACTATTCTTAATAATCAATAGGCAGTGCAAGGATAAACACATGGGATAGCAGGTCCTATGATAACAGGGCCTATAAATTCCTGGGGAAGATTGGCATCGCCTTCCCTGTCTGCAGACCAGGGGAATACCAAAGCTCCCTGCTCTGAAAACCAAAGTAACACCAAACCCTGTCCAACCACGGGATCGCTGCCTGCAGTTGTGCTTGTACCGTGTCCCTGCCAAACCAGGTTGCACCAATTCCTGTGTATTTCCACGGAAGGATTGCAGCAGCCGCTGCCGGCAGGGGCGAAACGTGCCAGGCCCTGCAGGAAAACCTCAGTCCCACGCTCCGTGTGCCACCAGACAAGACACAACAAGTGTGCGGTGACAGCGAGGCCACGAGCGCGGTGTCACGGCCGGAGCTCGCTCCCAGGGCTCCTCCCGTGGCTCTCCTGCGCCGGGGACATCGGATCCTGACCTGCCCAGCACTCCCGGCAGGAGCTGCAGCCCTTCCATCCTCTCCAAGCCATCTCTGAGGCAGCAGGGACCCATTAGCTCCGATTAAAGCCACAATATCCCAAATCCCGGGAGGCTCCGTGGTGCCGAAGCCGTAATGAATTTTGCAGGGTTTTTCTCCTCCCTTTCCCCACCTCAATCACTCTCAACTACAGGGCATGAATAATACAACGATGTGTTGCCTGGTGATTGCTGTTGTGTTTTCCTTCACAAACGCACCCAGGGAAGGGAGCAGACCCGAAACTGCCTGGAGGAATTGGTTGTTTAAAGGCAGCTACCAAGGGGCTGAGGTGCTGCAGATGCAAGGTGATCCAGAGGCTGATGGCAGCCTGTCCTCGGGATGAGTTTTTGGGAGCCCACCAGCTCTGTCCCCTGGCAGAACTCTCTTCACAGCCCCAGGGCACAGCTCCCAAAGCACTGCGGCACCAGAAGGGAGCAGAGGGCTTGGCTGGACCCAGAGTGTGGAACTAACACTGCTGTGCCAGGTGCTGCACCAGCTTTTACAGCAAAAACAAACAGGGCTGTAAAAAAGGAAGAGGCTCCCAATAAAAACTAGGATATTTGGAGCTGAAGGGCTGTTTTCCTACTCCAAGTGAAGCTCCCAGAAGGCTTCGAGTTGGTGATATGGACTGGAATTGTGAAGCTGTGTTAGGGGAGGGTTTAGGTTGGATTTAGGGAAAGGTTCTTCCCCCAGAGGGTGCTGGGCACTGCCCAGGCTCCCCAGGGAATGGGAACATTCCCGAGGCTGCCAGAGCTCCAGAAGGGTTTGGACAGCACTGCCAGGGATGCCCAGGGTTGGATTTTGGGGTGTCTGTGCAGGGCGAGGAGCTGGATCAATGATCCTTGTGGGTCCCTTCCAGCTCAGGACATCCCATGATTCGGTGATTATCTTCCAGGATAGGGTTGCTCCCATAGGAAAGAAAAGCTCATCCAGCTTTTTCTTTCCTGCAGCACTGCGGATGCAGGTTGGCATTTTCAAAAGAACACTGGAGAAATTCCCACCCCCTCTTTGAAAGCCCCCCTTGAGTCCTGTCCTGTGCGTGCACAGAGGCCCAGAAATGAAAGTTCTCCAAGCCATGCTCCATTCAGAACCCAAGGCAGAGGGTGTTTCTGGAGCAAATTCCCTCTTTGGGTGAGTGCAGCTCCAGCCCAGCTGCTCCAGCCTTGCAGCTGAGGTGATCAGCAAGAAAATGGGCCTGGGCTCCATCCCTGGTGCTTCCTGAGGCGAGTCCAGCTGCGACCTGGACATGGTCTTGGTTTGTGCCCTGCCTTGGAGCCGTGCCCTGACACCTGATTGCCTGCTCAGGCTGCAAACTGCACTTTGGGGGGCTGCTCCTGCCTCTGCACAGAGCAATCCCAGCTGCAGCCTTCAGATAATGCAGCACTACAGAGAAATATCAGCACTAAACAGTCCCAGAAGGTGTTTACTCCTCCAGGCCGATGATGCTGCTCTGTACGAGCCTGTTGGGCTTAAATGGAGACACTGGGACAGCTCTGCTGTGCTGTGGGGAGGGAAAACCACGAGTTGCCATCAGGTCCAGCCTGATCCCAAGCAGAGGAGTCATTAAGAACTGGAATATTTCAGTAAACCCCAAAACCTCAAGGAATAAATGTTCCCGGTGTATCTAACGGCGCAGCAGCCTCCGGTGTGTGGAAAGAGCAAGGCAATTAATAAGGTATATTCAGCATGCCAGGCTGAGGTGTGCAGCTCCCCCAGCAGCTCAAACACAGCCATTTAAATAACATTTATCACAAAGATCAGCCTGGCTGAGCTGGGGCTGCTGCTCTTCTCACCTGGGAGCACCTGCTCACCCCCTCGGCCGTCCCTCCAGGAGTCCCAGGTCAGGGCTCTGGTGGTGGCTACAGCTCAGACAGGAGGCTTTGGGTGCTGTTGGACACCCCAGGTGCCCTGGGAGACCCCACTGAGACCTCATGGGCTGTGCAGGAAACATGGAATGAGCAGATGGTGCTTTTCCCCCACTGCTCAGTCCCCACCCAGGTTCAAACCAAGGGAAGGAGAGGCCTTTTCCAAAATAAACAGGAAAAAAGAAGTAGAAATTAAGTTCTCCAAGCTGTAGGATGCCACGGGTGCAAAAGCTTTCATGGTCTCATAAACCAACTTGCTAAATTTGTGGAACAGAAGTCCTACCAAGAAAACAGACTCCCAAAGCTGATGGTAATCCCAGTGTTCAAGGCCAGATACCTGAATAGACAATAAAAACCACAACACCTTTAAACAGCTGTGAAACTCTGCCTAAATCCTTGTATCCCACACCAGCTGTGCCATGACATCCCAGAAAACATCGGCCACCCTGTCCAGCAGGATGCAAAGCCCTGCCTTCCAGCAGAATGTGACTTTTCCAAGTGTAAATAGATTTAAAAGGTGTTGAATATTTGTGCAGAGAACAAGGACAGCCAGAGTTTCTGAGTATAACAATAAATGTTTGGGATGAGATGGAAAACTTCACATTTCAGGGTGGGAAAGAAGTTCTGCTTACAAAGGGAGAAAGCAAGGCCTCCTTGAGTGAGTTACCCCTGCCCTGGGCTGGGGCCAGGAGGAACACTTAGATGAGCATCTTTTTCCCTGGAAAATCCCACTTTTTCCCTTGGAAGTAATGATGCCAATTGTCCCACAAGGACAGAAACCCCCTTGCTCTGAGTCAGGCAGAAACAAACACCACATCCCTGGCATTGCCAGTGCCACCTGCCAGGGAGGGGACACAGCAACCCCCACCCCAGCAACCTGAGCCCAAACCCCCTTCCAGTGCTGTTTACAACAGTTGTTTTTTTAACTTTTAGTAATTAAATATCCTCAGTTTTTACGAGAGCCACTCAAAAGCCCAGCAGTCGGGACTGCAGCTGGCTTTGAACAGATGAAATGTTTTCCCTGCCTTTGAACGCACTCGCTGCCTGTTCCCAGCCTGTGGCCACCCAGTTTGCCCCGAGGTGCCTGGCACTCGAGTCTCCAGGATAAAAGGAGCTGGTTGGAAGTGGAATTAGTATCCTGCATGGAAGGCGGAATCAAAGGAGGAAACAAAGACCTGAGCTAAGCAAAACCCGCACGCAGATAATTAGTTAAACTTCCAACTCTTGACATTAAGCTTTTGGAAGCAAAACATCTGGGAATCATGTAGAGAGCCTGGCTTTGCAGCCAAGCAAAGGTTTGGGGCACCTGTCTTGTGTGGGGTTGTTTTATTGTGATTTTGGAAGTGTCTGCAGGACCTTGGGTGTAACTGAGGGGTGACCTGTCCTTGAGGCAGCCCCAAAAGCAAAGGAAGGGGACCTGCTCTCGGTGGAGAAGGTGGAAATCCCCCAGTCCTGTTTTTCCTGCTGGCACTTGCACATCCCAGCCCCTGCAGCAGGATTCGGTGAGCCTGGCACCCACTGGCACACCCCAAACCACCGTCCCCAGCCACCCAAAGGGAGCCGTGGTCCCACCAGGGAGCCTCTTTCCAAGAAACTTCTGGGAACAAACATTTATTGCTCCCAGGCTTCAGGAGAAGTTGACAACAGGGAGGTTCAGACCCAGCCAAGTCCACGCAGGGCTTTCACCACCGGCCAACACTCACAAACGCTTCCCCTCCCCTCGGAAATGTTTTCCCCAGCTCTCCCCTGCACGAACAAACACTTGTTTTCCTCACGATAAAATCAGCCCCGCAGCCCAGGCTGGGGCAGCCCAGTGCTGACCTCAGCGCTCTGCTCCCCAGGATCTGACAAAGCTCTGAGAGCTCCTCAGATGCTGTGACAAAACATCTGTTTCCTCTGGAGCAGCTGCCACCTGGACAACGCCGCCGGAGCCAAGGCCTTCCTGAGGGGAACGTTACCTGCCTGTGGAGAGTGCGGCCTCTCCAAGGACACTTGGCACTCCCACAGCTCCTGGAGTGGCTGCCAAACACCACCACGGCCCCAGAGCAGGAGGAGGTAGTTTTTGGAGGCTGGACTGTGACAGCACAGACTCTTTCCCGTGAGAATTTTTCTCTTCTTCTCCCTGTGTTCTATAAACAAAGATAAGGTTTGGATGTTATTGAAAGTGTCTCTGGAATGATGGACAGTTCAACCTGGCCTGTCAGCCTAGGGGGAGGTTTTGAATTGACCCAATCTGGAGGAACTTTCAAAAGTCTATGTAAGTTTTGGAATTAAATAATAAAATCAGAATTCTGCCTCACCTGGTCCAGCCTGGTTCTTGCACGCGGCTGGCGGCTCCGCAGCGACAGTGGACAGGCTGCAGTGTGGGGATGGTTTCCCCTGGCAAGGTCTGGGAAGGGTCTGAGAACACCCCAGACTCCCCGTGCCGCTGTGGAGAGGGCAGATGTGCTGCTGGGACAGCTCGGTGCCACCTCTGGGGTGGGCAATGGTGATGGTGGCACCTCACCAGAGGGATTCATCCCGCCGCACCCCTTCATTCTGCTGCTCCTCACGCCCTTGGGGCCAGGACCCCGGCAGGATTCATCCCCCTCCCGGGTTCCTGCCCACGGGCATCTCGCTGAGGAGTTTAGCCAGGATGAGTCCCCGGGAGCCAGCCAGACACTGACTCAGGGCTGAGTCACTCCTGGGAGGGTTTATTCCCTGACTTTCACTCCCCACTGATCCCGCTGCTGATGAGGAACCGGGATGAGCCCTCACGGACGCTCCCAGCCCAGCTGAGTGTCACATCTTCCACCTGAGAGAATTCACTCCGCCATGGATAATATTTACAAGGGCGTGTGGTGACAGGACAAGGGGGAATGGCTTCACACTGAGAGGAGGTTGAAATGAGACATTGGGAAAAAATTCTTCCCTGTGAGGCTGTGGCTGCCCCTGGATCCCTGGAAGTGCCCAAGGCCAGGTTGGATGGGGCTTGGAGCAGCCTGGGATAGGGGAAGGTGTCCCTGCCCATGGCAGGGCTGGAATGGGATCATCTCTAAGGTCCTTCCCAACCCAAACCATTCCATGATTTTCTGGCTCTGTGATAACTGATCAGCAGCAATGAAAGGAAAGAGACCATTTGGATTATATGAATTAAAGCTTTAGAAAGGAGTAAGATAAGAAAAAGGAAAAAATTGAAAAGATATCGACTATTCTGAAGCAAACAAAAGCCACTATAGATTAAACAAACGATGCAGCCCAAACTTCTCCTTCCAGTGCTCTGACAGATAAACAGCAGCCTCCGATAATTAATTGTGTCCTGGCACAGCTGAATGAGCCCCCATATGGGAGTGGTGACAAAACAACCTCTGTTTTTTGGTGGCAAATTATGCAAATCGTCAAATCTGCCCAGAGCTGAGAACTGACACACCTCACTGCTCCCGCCCTCAGAACAGAGCAGGCAAATCTGTGAGGGACAGGGTTCTTTGGGGGCACTGGAAACCACCCCGTGCAGAATTTGGGGTTTGATGCAGGTGAGAATTCACACACTGAGAGGAAGCTGCTGGGGGAAGCCCGAGAGCCGTGGGCACCTCCCTTGTGCTGACTGAGGCTGCAGCAGTGGCTTTGTCACCCTCACGGCCAAGGAGGGGGTGGCAGCACGGCCACAGGGGAGCAGACTTGAAGGAGCACTGCGAAGGATCCTTGGGGATGGACTTTGCAGGGCTGGTGGCAGAGCAGGAGCTGCAGGAAGGAGAGGGAACGTCAGCCCAGCTCAATCCTTGCACTGATTCTCCACAAGCACTGAATTTACTCATTTTATTCTCTCTAGAGGTATCCATTAATAATTGCACTTGAAATGGCTGAAGAAAAACGATACAGCAAAGCCAAGGAAGCATCTTGGAGAGGGTCCAGCCTGGCAGAGCTGAGATGCAAATGTGGAGTGACTCTTGCGGGGCTGGGTCGGACATAAATCCACAATAGCTCAATTAAAGCTGCTCCCAGTTCACACCACAGACAGGGAGCCATGCTCCAGTTCTGGGACTGATCCTGAATTTTACCCTGAATAAAAGACAGGCCCTTGGAGAACAAAGTCCTCGGAAATCCTGGCACTCTCTCCCTCTGCTTCATGCTCACAGCTCTCCCCTCCTCTGCATTTTCATTTCAAATGAGACAAAGCACCACTGTCAATTTGGCAGCCAATGATGCCCTTAAAGCCACCTGCCCCTGGCTCCATCCCTCAGCCTCAGCCCCAGGCAGGACCACACACACCTGGAGCTGCAATTATGGGATGATAGTGAGGGAAATGCTGCAGTGGGAGTGCTCATCCTGCCCCTAGAGCCTCCTTGGCTAGAGGTCACTTGGGAGCAGACCAGAGGCTCTCCCTGACCCCCAGCGATGCCATCCCCACTCCGAGGGCAGTGCAGGACAGGGTTAATGGGCCCAGGCTGTGCAGGTGATTCTCCAGCCCAGTCTCTCTCCGTAATGAATTCCTTCTAACTCCCAGCCTCTTCCCTCCAGGAATCCCCCGAACACCTTTAATTTAGAAGTGCCATAATCCACTCGCCTTCTGCTGCCTCTTAAAGTTGATTTCCTCCTCGGTGCTTTGCAGCCATGACATTTTCACTGCACTGCCTGTTCCTTTTGCTTAGATCACTTTGGGATGAGGAGCCACAGGCCTCTGTCTCTGCTCTGGTCCTCCCTCCTGTCAAGGTCCTGACATGGATTGCTTTTGAATTTCCTGCCTTTTTTCCCCAACTCAGAGACACAGAAACTGCTGCCAGGGACTGGCACATTCCCATCTATCCCAAGCATCGTTGGAGTTTATGGGCTCACCGTACAGGAAGAAATTAGGTAATAATAAAAAATACACACCAAAAATACTCGGCTGTAACAAAAATTGATCCTGCCCTATGGGATATTTTAGTGCCTCATTATGGCACCCAGACCTCACAGAATGGCTTCAGTGACAGCAGAGGGTTTTTAAACAAACCAGTGGAGACTTGCTGGCTCCAGCTCCATGAATCCTGGTTCCCCCACTGACTCCCAACCCAGTTCCCACCCCGTGCTCAGCAGCCCTTCCTTCTGCAAAGGTGTTTCCCATCCCACAGGAACTTCCAAGATCAGGGAAACAAAATGTTTTCTTTGGTCCTTCTTTTGAAAGGGTCAGGGAGAGGATGACAGAAGACAGAGCTGTGAATCCAGGGCCGCTGGGAATGTCTAAATATGATTTAGGAAGAGAAGTGGACGGGTTCAGGTCACGGAGGAGGGACTAGGCTGAATTTTAGCCCTTGTGTTTGTTGGTCTTTCCACGCAGGTCAGTCACAGCCAGTGAAATCACAGCTCTTTTGGCACAGTCCCCTCATCCTTCCTCACATCTTTAACGACAATGTCGGCACAGGACTCCTGGAAAACACAACCTCTGGCTCTCCAGAGCTCTCCAGACCTCTGGCTCTCCATCCCAGCCCAGCAGGGACCCAGGCCTCTTGTTCTGCTCAGATAATCCAAGGTGCCTACTCCAGCTCTGCACCTAATGTGGCATGTGTCTCCAGGAGATTATTTGAAGTGGTTATTTTTATTCCTGGAACCTTCAAAGGCAGAGTTATTAAGTGTATTTAAAAGGAAGAACGGGTCCAGATAAAGCGGGGATGTAATTAGTTACAAGCTACTGTACTTTGATGACAAAGCAGCATTTCTGTGGAGCAGCAGCTCGGTGGGGTGTGCTAATTACTGATAGCAGCCACAGCCGGGGGAAGCCTGACACTCCTCTGATAAAGCAGAGCTGTCCACAACGCCACGGGCTGGGTTTAACTCGTGGGCTTTGAGCCAAAGCCTGGATTCTGTAAAATTCACCCCGTGTTGGAAAGGGCAGAGGGGAATAAACCCCAAACTTTTCAGTGTAGTGGGAGGCCAGGTCACAGCCCAGGATCCTTGAGGAGGGACACCAAGGTGATCAGAGGGAGGGAGCAGCTCTCCCATGAGGAAAGGCTGGGAGAGCTGGGATTGTTTGGCCTGGAGAAAAGAAGGCTCAGGGGTGATCTCATTGTGACTTCCAGGACCTGATGGAGCCAAAAAGAAACATGGAGAGAGACAATTTACAAGGGCTTGGAGTGACAGGACAGGGGGAATGGCTTCCCACACCAGAGGGCAGGGTTAGATGGGATATTGGGAAGGAATTGTTCCCTGTGAGGGTGGGGAGGCCCTGGCACAGGGTGCCCAGAGAAGCTGTGGCTGCCCCTGGATCCCTGGCAGTGTCCAAGGCCAGGCTGGACGGGGCTTGGAGCACCCTGGGAGAGTGGAAGGTCTCCCTGCCCATGGCAGGGGGTGGAAAGGGATGATCTTTAAGGTCCCTTTCAACCCATGATTCCCACAGAACCCACTCTCTTCCCTGATGCAGCCTCTCCCTGGCCCAGAGCATTCCCCCAGCTGAGCCCTGCAGGGGCTGGAGGGTCCCCCCCAGCCTGGGAATCACACCAGGTTTGACTCAGCCTCGCTGGTGTCAGGGAAGGCTTTCAGAGACTTGGGTTTGGCTCTGTCCCTAAATCAAACCACGCCACTTGGCCCACGAGAAGATCGATGAGGAATTGCAGACAAGTGGGAAAGGAAAGGGCTGGGTCTGTGCAGAGAGAGATGAGCTGCTGGCAGGAGGCACAGGAGGGTTTTTGGGGTGGGGGAGGATGCAGAAACAAGTAATTAGGGTCAGCTTTACAAATGGCCTGATGAACTGCAGAGGTGCTGACCAGCTGGGGGACACTGGGGTGGCTGGAGGGGGAGACGTGAGCTGAGAGCCACAAAACCAGAGGCAGCAACACCCCGAGGGGGCTCAGCTCTGATCCTCGACCTCCTGGGAGCACTGCAGAGCAAAACAAGTGTGAGTGCCTGTCCCCAGGAGAGTGCCTGTCCCCATGAGAGTGCCTGTCCCCGTGGCACTGCCAGCCTGCTGCTGGCACAGGGAGCTCACAGCAGCCCCAGGAGAGCCACCAGCACGAGCCAGAGCCCCCAAACCCAGCTGTGAGCTCACCTGGAGAGGGGAGAGAAGAGCAGAACCTCCCCAAGGCCCTTCCCTTGCAGAGGCACCCTGCAAACATCACACGTGGGACAGCCACTGCTCACCTGGCAGCCAGGTGTGTGTTTGGGGGAGGGCAGCTGTGCCAGGGGTTTTGATGAACCAAGGAATAAAATTCCCCCTAACTCCAGTAAACCAAAATATCAGAGCAGCCCTGTCAGGATTGATGGGATCACAGCTCCCAACAGGGTGTCTCTGCTCCCCAGGCTAACCACCCTGGAGTGATAAAATGAAATTATCTCTCTATTCTGATGTTGGGGTGACTTTTTCTACTTATCAAAGTGATGGGCTTTCATTGCAGTTTTGATAGGTTGGAGTTGTTTGGCCTCTCTGGGAGGACCTGAGGGTCTAAGGGCTGCCTTATAACTCAGTTTCACATCTTCAGAGTTCACCTTCTTCCTTCCAGGAGCTGCCTTCTCTTAAATCCAACTCCCAGCACCAGCAGGCGGTGACTGAACAGCCACTCTGCAAACACTGAGGTGCAATCTTTTCATCCAAGAGACATTTAAAGCCAAAACCATGAGCTGAAGGGACACAGGACAGATTCCTGGCTCCCAGTGCCACTGCACTCGTTCCTAGGCAAGGAGCTGTCTCTCCAAGGGACAGATGAGCCATGGAAGTGCAGTGTCCACAGGCAGACTGGAAAATCCAAACCCAGGACAGCTCTCTTATCATCACATCCACCTCAGAGTGCAGATTTTCCACCCAAAAGGCAGCTGACACTATGCACACACAGTGTACCTGAGGAGCAGAGCACGGGAGTGGGGCTTTAGGACCATTAGGGCTGAAATGGGAACTTCCACGGGCACAGAACATGGAATTCCACCTGAGGATCACTTGCATGGACCAAAGCCTGATGTTTGTGTTGCTTCCTCCATCATTCACACATTTCCAGGAAGGTAAATCGTCCATAATGGCTTTCTGAGTTCCTTAAATGCAATTATCTCCTCCAGACTCTGTTCCTAAAGGGTTTGTATTGTTTCTACCACTGACCTGAAGAGCGACAACAAATCCCTTAACACCGGGGCCCCTCAGCCACAGACAGGACAGGATCTGGAAATTTCTCTTGCCACACCAGTGACACGGTACCAGATTTCCCAGTGCAGGGAAGACAAGGAAAACGGGAACCATTTCCATATTTATTGACAAATTCAATTTACACTCTGGTTCCCACTTCGGAGAGAATATAAATTCCCTCTCTCTGTGTATCAGTCTTTAGCTGTCGCTGGTGATGATTTCTGTGCCTGCAGACACTTTTACACCGGCTACAGCACATTTATCTGTAACACTTGTGAAAGAAAACGCCATTAAAATCCCCTCTTTAGGAGCGAGCTGTAAATTAGCTGGTACTGAGCAGACACGGGGTGAAAGCAAACCTTGTGTGTGTGTTTATGGCTCTGTGTCAGCGTGGCTGGGCCAGCTGAGCCCCCCGTCCTCACCCGGAGCCTGACAAGCCTTTGACTCACTCGCCCTCCTCGTGCTGAAGTGGGTGAGAAAAAAACCAGAGAAGGTTCTGGCAGGTTTTATCTGACAATTTCAGAGCACTCGGCAAATAACAATTAATTCCAAGGCACCCCAAGTCAAAATGCTGGTGAGCAACCCTGTGAGCACAGCCCTGCCTGGTGTAGGTTACAGCAGCACAGCTACAGAGAGCAGGTTAGGGGCTGGGGGGACAGGGAGAAGGGGATGCCAGAGAAATTCTGTTTCTGCCTTCTTTCTCCTGGGAAATTCTTCCCTGGGAGGGTGGGGAGGGGCTGGAATGGATTTCCCAGAGAAGCTGTGGCTGCTCCATCCCTGGGAGTGTCCAAGGCCGGGTTGGATGGGGCTTGGAGCAGCCTGGGATAGTGGAAGTGTCCCTGCCCATGGATAATCTGGATAATCTTTAAGGTCTTTCCAACCCAAACCATTCCATGATTCTATGAAAATTCAGGACTCTCAGCCTCACACTGTGATGCTTTTTTTGGAAAGCATTTCTTCCCCACCTCCTTTTGCACTCCAGTGGTAGAACGGTTCCTTCACCTCTGTGTTTACAAAGTGAAAGTGGGAACAGAACCCCTCGAGGCCAAAAAAAAAAAAAAAAGAAATAAAATTAAAACAAAGAATCCGTTCTGTTCATTTTAACATTTTAACTCCCTATTGTGTACTCACTCCGTGATGGCAGGACTGCTCTGCTATGTGTTCGTTCCCTTAATGGCTGGACTGTGATGCCAACAAGGACACAGAATAAATGAGGTTTGTTTTTTCTTAATATCATAGATGGGTCTTCAGCTGTAGAAACTGGCACTGCTCCTCCGGCGTCGTCAGAGCCAAATTACGCTTACTCAGGGGCTGGCCTTGGGACAAAAATATCTTTTTAATTTCCATCTTACTTCAGGAAGAGCCTTAAAAATGCCCCTTTCTGCCCACACGCTGCAGTCCCAGCAGAGCATTTACAGCTTTGCTGCCGGCTCTGGCCAGTGGCCGTCACACACTGCTAACAAACGAGGGCAGTTCTTTATGTTGGAACCAGATCTGGAGAATTTGGGGGTATCCAGGGCAAAGCCGGGCCAGGCTGCTGTCCCAAAGCACAGCCCTCTGCACCAGGGGCTGTGCAGAACCACAACTGTGCTCGTTTCCACTCTGCTGGGGCTGGAGGGACCTCCCCACTTCTCACACTGTTATTTCCTTTAACTGAAAGATGCATCATGCATTTGTTTAGCAAGAAAATAATTATCAGGTCGCTCTGGAACCCGCTATTTGTTGTGTCTCAGTGCTCATTTAGTTGTCTCTTTGCTGACTGGCCGTGCAGCAAGTGGGAGAGGGGAAAACCTAAACCTACCAGGAGATTAATGACAGGCTGCAGCAGAACAGATGTGTGGGAATAGCAAATGAGGCCACTCCAAGCTTCCTAGAAAAGCAATGACAAGAGGCTTTGCTGCAGCAGAAGAGACCAGCAGAGACAGAGAGGCTGAGGGTTACAGGTGTGAGACCCCCAGCTCCACTTGGTGGGCACTGCTGCGCTCTGAGACAGCAAAACTGAGCCAGAGATCAGCTCCAGACTGGTGAAATCACAGGATCATGGAATGGTTTGGGTTGGAAGGGAGCTTAAAGCCCATCTTGGGGACACCCTCCACTAGACCAAGTTGCTCCAAGCCCTCTCCAACTTCTGCGGAGCTTCCTGGGATCAGTCCCTGCCCGTTCCTCTGGTGCCACTGCTGGGCCCCCGGAGCAGAGCCTGGGCCCTGCTCGGAGCCCTCCCTGCAGCCAGGGACAGACAGGGACAGACAGGGATACCCAGGGACAGCCAGGGCTGGGGGCCCCTCTCAGCACCTCCTCATCCCCAGCTCCCTCAGCCTTTCCTGGGCAGGGAGATGCTCCAGCCCCTTCCTCATCTCCGCAGCCTCCTCTGGCCCCACCCCAGCAGCTCCACGTCCCCTTGTCCTGAGGAACTTTATCCCTAAACATGCCCTGAGGATTCATTTGCAGCCACAGTGGTGCCAGCCCCGCGTGTCCCCAAGCACACCGAGTGTGACAGCCCAGAACAGTCTGGCAGCCCGAGCGAGGCGCAGCACCAGGACAGATGTTTGGGCGTCTTTCCGCTTCCTCTGGGCTCAATTCGCACTCTGAGGGAGCGGAGGGAGCAGGCTCACAGCTCCCTTCCCGTGCTGGAAATGAGAGGGGAAAGAAATCAGAGGCTTCTCGGTCTGGCAAGACAGCTCTGAGGGATGATGAGCTGTCAGCATGGGAATGTCACCAGGCGCCAGGCTGCCGTCACCGAGCCGCGACACGGGGACAGGGGGATCTGCTCCGATCGGCCCTCGGAAATCTGGGGTGGCTCTGCTGCACCCAGGGCAGGGCCAGCCCCGGCCATTCCAGCACAAAGCCCCACAGATTCCCAGATCAATTCAGTTTTTGCCCTTAAGGGAATAAGGAGTGAGGAGAATCCATGGGCTCTTCTGCTTTTCCTACAAACCAAACCAACCTCCTCAGCCCCAGTGGGTGAACACAAGGGCACAGCTCTGGCCATCGCTGCTTTGTTACCTCAGCCAGAAAATAAATAAGTAAATAAATAACCCAAAGTCTTCACTGAAAATCTAAAAAGAAACCCTAAGGCCGGGCGGGCGTTCCCTGCAGCCTCTGCTCACAGCCTGGGCCTGTGGAGCATTGGGGATGCTGGTGGCTGGCACTGCTGCACCTGGGGAAGAGCCAAGAGCAGGGCTGGGGAGGGAGAGACGCCAAGGAAAGGCAGAGCAGCAGCATCACACCTTCCTCACACCTTCATCAATGATACCTTCCTCAATCCCATCTACAGCCAGCGCAGGGTGAGCACTGACCTGCACTCAACAGGCAGGAACAGGCCCGGAGATGCCCAGTTTTCCTCCTTTCCATCCTCCTCCCCATCAGCCACGGGCAGCCCTGGCTCCCGATGGATGTTCCAGCCTGGACACCCTCCAGAGGTGGGCTCAGGCCGGACCTGCAGGACCCAAGGTGGACATTCTCCAGCACCATCTGCTGGTTTCATTTCTATTCACAGGCGAGTGACACCACAGCCACTCTGAGAGGGAGGAACTCGTGTGCCACCTGCACCAGGACCACGCAGGTGTTTTCCTGTGAAAAACAACAGGTTTTGTTAAATGAGATGTTTTACCCGGGCACGTGTCGCTGCTGGTCTGTGTTTTTCAGTGTGGGATACTCCCATGTGAGAAGAAAATGTAAATTCTCACCGTATTTTTACTTTGCTGCTTCTTGAGAATTATAAAATGAATTATTTTGATTATCTGGAAAAGCAATAAAGGGAGAATTTTGTGTTTTCTTTTTTTCTATTTTTCTCTTTTTTTTTTGGCACAAACTGTCTGCTGAATCTGACCCAAATTCCCAGACAGCTTTGCCCCCTCCACTCCAAAACTGCATTTCTGGTGAATAAACTCTTTGTCACCCAAATTACCCAGGTCTGCTGCTGCCACTGAGCCACCCTCTCCGAGCAGAGTTCAGCCTGCCTGCTCCTGCTGGGCAAAACAAAGGGTTTAATTTGGGATTAATTCCCTTGGAGCTGAGGAGGGGAGGGAGGGAACATTTTCAGGCAGTGCTGGTATCAGGAGGGCTGTCTGCAGCTCAGCCTGTGCATGGAATTCTCTCCTTCCCCGAGGATTACGGCCGTGGCTCAGCCAACGCATCACACAAATCCTGATTCTTTTCCCACAGTCCTTCTCAGTGCATGAAGCCAAACAAAAGTCCAGAATCCAGGCATGGAATTGGAAGAGAAAGTTCAGCTTACAGTTCAGTGCCTCTCCTGGATGCTGCCACAGGTGAACCCGTGCCCAGCATCCCCATCCACACAGGGAGATTTATGGTTAGACTGGAGGTGAAACATTGCAACTCTCAGGATACTCAAGCACAGAAATAAATCAGCGAGGGACAGCCCAGAGATTGAGGAGCAGGCAACAAACTCTGCCCACTTCTCTCTCGGGCACTGTAGCTGAGCCCTTCTCAAGCACGCCCATATTTTATTCACCATTTCACCTCCACCTGGGGACGTCCCACATTTTCCAAACAGGAGAACTTTACGCACAGCTTAGACAAGGAACCATCCAAAACGACTTTATTGGGTTGTATGAACCAAAATTCCAGTGCTGAAGCTCCATCCCCACCACCCTTCCCTGAGCCCGGGCAGAGGAACTGGAACAGCGACGCCTGGCACGCTCTGATGGCAGCGAGCACGGGAGGCACTGAGGAGCAGAAAAGCAGGTCAAGAGGCAGAACTCTGGATAAATAAAGTCACTCCATAGGAGGACTCTTCAAGAGGGACCCCAGAGTGCTGTCACTGCAGGGACCAGCTGCTCCACACACGCTCTCCATCCCTCCTCCCCTTTGAGCCGGAGCGGGGAGCGCTGCCCAAAGAGGAGCCTCGCCTTTAATCTGAGGCGAAACTGAGATCTTCACATATCACAGGAGACTTCACACACAATAGGGATGAATAAAGGATAAGAAAAAAGTGGATGGACCTAAACAGATGGATTCTATATTGGCATTAAAAGTCAAACCTCATTTTTCATTCAGTCCTGCCCGTAAAGCACTTCCGATGGAATCCGCTCAACACAGTCGTTCCTATTTTACCCTGTGTTAGTAAATCTTCCTTTGTGACAAGGCTGGAGATAGCAATCAGTAACCTCTCCGCTCCATTCTTCCTTCACAGGCCTTCTTTTGAGGGGGAATAAAGAAGAGCTCGCAGGAAGAGGAGAAAAATGGGCTGATCTATTTTGCCATTAAAGCCGAGCTTGGCTTGGGGTTATCGTCGGAGCTGTTCCCCAGCGAAAAGCACATCTCACTTCTCCCCACTCCCAGCCCTGCTGCCGGCGTACATCAAACCCACCAAGCCGAGAAGGCAAAACAAGATTACCCCGTCCTAATAAATATTGATCACCTTACAAGTCCTTCTTTCAAAGTCCTTAATTAAACACAACACCCAACTTTGCCTGTTTCCCCGCGGAAGGGGATCAATATTTTATCATTAATGCAGCCAGAAGGAAGGAGCCTGGTGTTCTGCTGCTGTGAATTGCCCCCCCTGTGTGTTCCAGGGGGGCTCAGGAGCCCTGGTGAGACCCAGCCCCTACCTTGGAGCTGTGTTTGCTCCAACTCAACCAACACCAGGAGCTGGAGGGACTCACCAAGAGCAGACCCAGACCTCTGAGCACCCACTCTCACCACAAACAGATCAATTAATCCCTGATAGGTGGCTCAATCAGCTCCCAGGGGCACG
Source organism: Edolisoma coerulescens (assembly GCA_013397115.1). Taxonomy (NCBI): domain Eukaryota; kingdom Metazoa; phylum Chordata; class Aves; order Passeriformes; family Campephagidae; genus Edolisoma; species Edolisoma coerulescens. The sequence goes on from VWZW01005635.1 coordinate 148,866, forward strand.
GGAAGGAAGGTGGGCAGGCAGGGAGACTGTGCCAAAGCCCACCCCAGTGCTCAGCACTCCTCCACTCCCAGAACAGGTCTGTGCACTCTCCTCACCCCCATTTGTACCTCTTTAGCCCGAGAAGGAGTCGCAGCTCGCACTGTTTGACAGGAGATATTCCAGGTGTTGTCATGGCAATGATTTATGCAGGAATTAGTCACTGCAGCACTGCTACAATAGACTGAAGAACAATAGGAAAAACCACACATTTCCCAGTTCCTGTGATACAGAGGCTGAGGGTTGGGGAAAAGAGATTAAATTCCTTTCACCCCTCTGATTCCGGCGGTGACATTTAAACAGCTCAGGGACAAGTCAGTGCCTAATCACGAGTGTTATTAATAGCAATGTGACAATAACCCAAACTTCATATTAAACTCTGCTGGCAGTTGCAATTGTATATTCACTACTGGCCCATTTCTGAATTAATCGGGGATTGAGTAACAACTGGAGCAGAGCAGAAATTATTACATTTGCATTGTTATATAATGAGGAAAGAATCAGAGTTTACTGGCACCGGCGTGGTTTATCCCATGGGCCCCGCTGCTGTCAAAAGTTCTGCTGACTGTTTTAAGCCATGGATCCGTGATAGGTTATATTAAGCTTTAGCAAAAGGGGAAAAAAAAATCACCTAAAACTGTAAGAAAGAAAAAAGTTCAAAGCGTGAGCACTCAGAAGTTGGGAAACTCCAGTGCTGAGACTGAACCATCTGACTTCCCACTTTGTTATTACTTCTTGGAATGTGGTTTTTCACTGAAGGGTGTAGTGGTTCATGTGTATCCAAGTTTTGGCAAAGCCAGGGCAAGCAGGGCTGGCACTCAGATTTAAAACCAGGTAGAGCTTCTCGCTGTAACCCAGGGAATCATTCCTGGCTCCCACGTGCTGATATCCCCACCACTGCTGCCTGGATTACAGGGAAATCACCCTCATGGTTCCCATCCCTTTGGAATCAGCTCTGAGACTCACAACAGGCAGGGCCAGACTGGAACAAAACCCAGCCAAAGAGATGAAAATGTTATTTAGAACTCAGCTTGGAAATCTGCACCTTGCAGACTTCCTGTTCTCAGGGACTCGGGGTTCTCTTCTCCTCTTAATACCCAGAGACTCGGATGGAATTTTCCCATTTTCACGGAATCACAGCATGGTTTAGGTTGGAAGGGAGCTCAAAGTTGTCCCAACCTCCTGGGCAGGGACACCTTCCACTGGCCCAGGCTGCTCCCAGTGATTGAGTGGAGGCCCTGACAACAGGATCACACTTTGAAGCTCACCTCACATTAAACAGCTTTGGCCAAATCAGAGAATAAGCCCAAGAGGTGCCACTGCATTTTCCAGCCCACAGAATCAGCAACCCCTACATTTCACCATCGTTCCTGAGGCCAGGGGAGTTACTGCCACACTCTTCCTTGTTTGTTTTGGGAATCTTTCCCAGCTTTTTGGTGGTTTCACCATCAAACTCTGCAGTTCTGCCCAGCGAAAGCAGCCGAGCACAGAAGGTACCTGCCCAAACGAGACCAGGTTGTGTGGATGCCTCTTCAGGAAAGGGAATTTTTCTCTGGTTGCTTTTTATTTGTTTCCCTTGAAATCTCTCTGAATTGAGGGAACATCTGTCGGGATGAGGAAGAGGGCAGGGAGTGGTCAGGCTTTGCCAATTTAAAGCTCTGAGCAGGAGAAAATGAACATCACTTTGTCCTCATTCTCCTTTATTCTCCCAGCCTTCTGCACCATTTCCATTCACAGGAGTGCTTTGTGCCCTCCAAAATTAACTCCTGACAGGAGAGAAAAAATAAACACAGAGACAGCAGAGCAGCTGCTGAGAATTTAGGGATCTCAATGTTCCACTGTAAACATGACAAGCTTTGATGATGGGTGGGAATGCCCTTTCCCTGGAAAATCCCCAGCTTCAGGCATTTCACACTTGAAAAAAAAACAAAACAAAACCAAAACCCAACCAAAAACCAGAAAGATTTTGGAGGAAATATTTTGATAGGTGGCACATGGAGATGTAAACTTGGAAGAATCCAAACCAGCACTAGGCATTCCTGCATCCCACTGGGTATCCCTGCATTCTCACAGGCTCCTTGGATCTGGCACTTAGCTGGAATTTCCTCTCTACCACATCTCTCAAGCATGGAAATTCTCCAGCTGCACTGAGCGTGCTGAGCTGTACAAAACCTGCACAAAACCTGTACAAAACTTGTACAAAACCCAGCAGCAGGAACCCTGTGCAGCACGAAGGAATCCACGCTGGAGCTGGATGGGGAACGACTCTTGCGTTTAGCAGAGGAAATGTTTTCCCTTCAGGGGGAAATGGAGCGGGCACTGCCATCCTGAGGAGCAGCAGATGGGACAGCAGAGCTGGGAGCCAGATCCAGGCACTTCCAGGCTTGTAGCAAGGGGAGATGCCGGGCAGGTGCTCCGGCTGCAAAGCAGAGGTAGGCAGGATAGACCTGCCAAGCAGCCTGCCTGCCACGGCTGCCTGCGTCCCTGCAGAACCACAATTGCTCTGGCTCTGCAAACAAATTTGTCAAATTGGCAAATTCTGAGGGAAAACAGAGCAGCATCACTTTGCAGCAAAGCTCCGTTCCCAGCCCAGGATCAGCTGCTGGGATGAACCCAACGCACCGGCAGCACTCAGACCCCAAAGTCAAATTAGCACCCGGAGCCTGCAGAAAGAGCAGGCCAGGCTTTATTCAGTGCCGGTTATAATTCCACTGATGTCAAAAACCTCTGGGCTGATTTGTGCCAGCTGAGAGCCAACTCCTTGTATTTTGCATTTTTCATGCACTTTGTCTTTCTCTTCCAGCTCTCCTGCCAGCACCTGCCTGCAGCAGCGAGGAGAGAACTGCCAGCCTGACCTGGAACAAACCTGTCGGGATGGTCCTGGCACGGATTTGCTGGGTCACAGTAATTGCAGTTAATTGTCATGCTGGATGTTCCCAGGTTTCCCCCCGGAGTAGCTGTTGGACACCTTGCATTTGCTCCGGGTGGATTTTAGAATCACAGAATGGCTTTTCTGGAAGGGAACTTAAAGATCCTCCAGTTCCAACCCCTGCCGTGGGCAGGAACACCAAAGTCCTTGTGGTTATGTTCAGTTAATGGCTTTGCTCTCCCTCCTTTCTGCTTTTTGACCACTCATCCAAACCCATCCAGTGTGTGATTCACTGGAGTGGAGGCTTCCAGACCTGCAGGTCAAGGACTTGTGTCAGGTACTTCACTTTCACTGATGTGCCACTTCCTCACACCAATATCTTGGCTGGGCGAATGAAGGACGAGCATCCAAGAAGAGCATCCCAAATATTTGCCCAGCTCCGAGGAACACAAATACTCCAATGTTAACAGCTCACGTCTGGGCTATGGATGTATGAGGGCTTTTTTAATAATCCTGCTCTGAATCACCTCAGCACTCCTTTCCACTGCCCTTTTCCAAGAAAAAGAGTCTCCTTTTGCTTTTATTCCCCAAAACCACTCCCTTCCCATGCGCTGACTGACACAACAATCGTTGATAGCTCCAAGCACAGCCCCTCGTGCTTTCCAGGAGGGAATAAAGGAAGGGTTTGGTCTCACAGCCCAGCCCTGCCCTTCCCAAAGCTGGGTGAGGTGGCAGAGCTGCCTTTGTCACAGCACAGGGACACACAGGGACCCTGCCAGCTGTGCCCAGCTGCAGCAGGGAAGGAGTTCAGTGGTGTCTCTCCTCCAGTGCTGACATTTGTTCATCCACACACACCCCACAGAGCCGAGCGGTGGGAAGCAGCCTTTGGAAAAGCAGGAGGAAAAGCTTGGCTGGGAACCTCGCTGGCTGGCAGGGTTTTATCCTGAGCCTGGAAACCTGCAGCCCTGAACATGCCTGAGCACACAAATGCAGCACGGCTGGGTGGGGAGGCTTTACGGGGCACAAAGCAGGAGCTGGGTATTTATTTATCCTGGGCAGTTTTGAGGGAAGGCTTGTGGCAACAGCAGGATGTGATAATTGGGATGGAAGAGGCAAAGGGAACTTGGCATAGAAACAGGATAAACTGGAATCCCTTAAAACAGGGACCGGGGAGCTGCTGTCCCCTTCATTCTCTCCGTTTGACATTGTCACGTAAGGCGGATGTGACAAAGTGACAGCTGCAGAAAACAGGCGGCAGGAGAGCCCTCACCTGCAGCAATTTCCTGATGAAAACTGTGCCTCAACCACTGAGGAATCAGAGCCAAAGCCTGGAGGGACACAACGGCCAGAAATGACCAAAGGTTGTCTCCAGAACTCATGGAGCTGCGGGCCTGGGTACCTGAGTGACCCACCCAGGTGACCCCCAGCACTGGGAGATCCCACAGTGACCCCAACAAGCACTGAGGAGCTCTTACAAGGACTCCCATCAGCTCTGGGAGATCCTACAGTGACCCCCAGCACTGGGGAGATCCCACAGTGACCCCCAGCACTGAAGAGCTCCTGCCTGGCACTGGACACCTCCCACAGTGACCCCCAGCACTGGACATCTCCCACAGTGACCCCCAGCACTGAGGAGATACCACAGTGACCCCCAGCACTGAAGAGCTCCTGCCTGGCACTGGGGAGATCCCACAGTGACCCCCAGCACTGGGGAGATCCCACAGTGACCCCCAGCACTGGACATCTCCCACAGTGACCCCCAGCACTGGGGAGATCCCACAGTGACCCCCAGCACTGGACACCTCCCCCAGTGACCCCGAGTCCCTACAATGACCCCCAGCACCGGGAGGTTCTGCCTGCAGGGAGCTGATTCCCCACAGCCTCTCCTGGCCCTGGCAGTGGCTGGGTCAGAGCTGGGTCTCAGTGCCCAGCTCACGGGGTCAGGGCATCTGTGGCAGTGCCAACGGGGTCACTCTCCTGTCTCGAAGTGAGGGAGCAGCTCCCGGCATGAAACAAGCAGAAACTTCCAGGGAAAAGTGCCTTTCCATCTCCATCTCTGGTGCCATCTAGGTGGGGTATGCAAAACTCCTCGAGCACTAACGAGGTGATTACGTTCCTACTAATGTCTGCAACTGGTCTGGCAACACATGTTGGCATGAGACCAGAAAGTTACAGCAGCAAGGTGATTAGGGACAGGTAACAGCTGAAAATACAAAGGGAGATTAATTAATAATTGATAGTGTAGGTAGAACACTGCAGAAAGTATAATTAATGCTGAACAAACTTGATATAACTCTGTCTTGTTAAAGGCTAATAAAATGTTTCAGTGCTCTTCTGGATCTGGGCTTTAAAAGCTCCTGGGATCAGCCCAAAGGGGGTGTGCAGAGCTCCCCTGACCAGGGCAGACCCTGCTCTGTCCCCTCGGGGAGGCACGTGGGGACATTTCCTGACCCCATTTCACACAGAGTCACACACACGCCTGCTGGACATACCTGACGTGCTGGAGAGAGTCCAGAGGAGGCTCCAGGATCAGAGGGATGGATCAGCTCTGCTGTGGGAAAGGCTGGGAGAGCTGGGATTGTTCAGCCTGGAGAAGAAACCAGGGGCGACCTCATTGTGGCCTTCCAGGACCCAAAGGGAACTTACAGGAAAGATGGAAAGAGACTGTTTACAAGGGCCTGGAGGGACAGGACAAGGGGGGGTGGCTCCAGACTGGAAAAGGGGAGATTTGGGTGGGATATGGGGAAGGAATCATCCCCTGTGAGTGTGGGGAAGCCCTGGATGGGGCTTGGAGCAACCTGGGACAGTGGAAGGTGTCCCTGCCCATGGCAGGGGGTGGAACAAGATCTTTAATATCCCTCCCAACCCAAACCATTCCACAACTCTACATATGCAAGTCTTAGTTCTCAGACTCCTCTGATTTTATTCAGAGGCCTTTTGCAAACCTCATGAATTGCTGTGGAAAAAGACATATTTGAGTTACCTCACTCACTGCCTCGTGGCTGGAGCTGCTGCTGAGTGATTTGAGTTGGCCAAAAGCGGCCAAGGTGGGAGAGAATCCGAGCCCTGAATCCTCACCTGAGTCAGTGAGAAGCCAGTGGCTGTAGCTGCTGAATTCCGAGCAGCCAGACCCCAGGTCGGAGCCGCCTGCAGCAGCATCTGCAGAGCTCACGAGAGCTGACGGGCAGGAAAACACTGCAGCTGTCTGAGAACCTTCCAGGGCCGGGGATTCTCTGATCCCCGTGACACTCCCAGGGCTGCTAATGCTGGGAACATCCTCAGCTGCAGCAAATGGGACCTGAACAGCAGCAAAATCTCCGTCCTGAGAATCAGCATCGTCCCGTTCAGATCAAAGAGCTGAGCGCTTCTCCTCGGACCACGAAACGGAAGCAAAAAGTCCCTCTCTGACTAACAGCCAGTATGAAGTATTTATTCAACTACCAGAGGAGCATTAAAACATTCAAGAGCTGCCATGACTAGGGAAACAGCTGTGAAATGCTCACATTTCCATGTCCTACGCTGGCACAGCGCACGGGGGCTGTCGTTGGAGAAGGTGACGCTCACAGAAGAGCCACGAGCAGGGGGAACTAGGGAGAACCCTCACTGAGACAAGAAATCTTCCCTGCTTGGTATTAATTCTGTAATTGATTGATTGATTGATTGATTTCCTGTGTCTGCCTGGGCTCCTGCCGGTGCCATGGCTCAGGAATCAGAACTGCCATGATCATCCCCTGACCCCAAATCTTGTTGAAAACGGTCCCAGACCCCAAGTCTGGGCTTTGAAGGAGCTCCAAGGGAAGAGCCTGACAGGGCTATGAACAGACTTTAGACAATTAAATGAGCCAAGGTCACAGCAGCCCAGCTCAGTCATGTGCTGAGGCACAGGGTGGGATTGTTGGGGGGTCCTGTGCAGGGCCGGGATGATCCCTGGGGGTCCCTTCCAGCTCAGGATATTCCATGACTCCATGACTCGTGGCTCAACTGCCAACACCCCGTTATTCAGCGTGGTGGCCCCAAAGGAGGGCACTCAGGACTCCTCAGTCCCCCCCATGACTTTGCTCTGCCCCTGAAGGGGCCCAACACTCCCCGCGAGAGGCCGGTGTGAGGATTAGCCAGGTAATATTGACAAAGTGCTCTCAACACGGCAAACTTGAGCTGCTGCGCCTTTGTTTACTCATCTGCTAAGTCAGGAGCATAATGCCCACCCCAGAGGGCTCACAGGAGGCTTAGTGAGGTTTTGTTTGCAGAGCACTCAGAGATCCTCGACGAGAAACGCGGCAGGAACATCAAGGGCTGTTGTGATCAGACAGGCAGGCACTGGAGACTCCTTGGCCAGCTCTGGGTTCCAGGAGTAAAGTGGGAACAAATCAAGGCCGGCTCTCAACCCAAGGCTGGCTTCTTTGTTTTATCAGAGAATAAGGAACAACTGATGGACCAGGTTTGTTCTACCCACGGTGGCAGGGAAGGACTCCAGCCGAGGATGGCTGGGAACATGATGGGCTCCCAGGAACCTGGGCTGATGAAAGCAGCCCCCACACACCTGTTTCGGAGCAAAATAGCAAATAAAGCATTTTTAAACAACATTGGTGGCTATTTCCTGGCTCATTTCCTGCAGCACACGAACCACGAGGCTTTACTTTAACCACCACGAAGGAATGGATGCTCTGAGGTGTTTGCTTCCATCATGGGGCTCTGCCAGGTGCCTTCAGGCTCCCGAGGAAACCAGTGATGAAGAGGACAGCAGGAGGGCCGGGGCTGCTTCTTCTTCTTGCTCTGAGGAGAAATGCATCTCCTTCCTGGAGACATCCCGCCCCACCAAACCCTCCTCTGCTCGGCATAATGAGGGCATCACTCTTTGCAGGTAGCTTCTGAAGCAGCTAATTATGCTGTGCTGTGGGAAGCTGCTGCGCATTCCTCATGTTCTGGGTGATCCAGGAGAGTTTAACTAGGAATAATGGGACAAAACTGTGCAGGGAATATATTAAGCTGAGCATCAGGCAGAAGCGCCAAGCAGGGATGCACATCCTGAGGAGAGACGGGAGAGGGATTATTTCATACTGGGCAGGACCAGCAGGGAGGGAACATCTCCCAGGGGTGCAGTGGCTGTAATTTAATCTCTCTGGGCACCTGATATTGGGACCAGTTTCACTGAAGAAAAAGAAAACTGAGGGAATTGAGGAGACCAATTTAAACGCAATTAAAATGTGCACCCACTTGGAAGGAGTAAAAGGCAAATTAATCATGAAACAACAGCCTGGAATGGGAGAGCTTGGAAAGGGAAAACAACAATCAGGTCGTGCGTTCACTGAGCACGGGCAGGGGATCACGAAAGAGCCTTTGTCTCATCTCAATTCAAAATCCCCGGGGGCAGAGAAGGAGCAGGCACATGGAAGGACTTCACTGAATCTCCAGCTCCAGGGGCAGCAATCTCACTGTGAGGCCTCAGGGCTCCTTCTCCCGGTATTGGAAGGTCTGGGAACACAGGGCTTGGAAAGGGCACTGAGAGCTCTTGAGTTAATCAGGAGAAAGTGAAGCACACTTTCTGGCAAGCTCTAACAGGAGCAGAAAGCAAAGCGTGCAAAGGAATTCAGGAGTTTGTGTCCAAGTTTTCTGCTGTCCCCCTCTCCCCCGGTGCAGACACAGGGAGAAAAGAACATTTATCTGCCTGGTGACATCTCTCTCCCATTCTCCAGATTACGTGCGGAAGGAAGAAATCCTTTTTTTTATCCTGAACTTCCTTTTTTTTGTTACCCTGCAAGTCCCATCACTTCTTTTCATTCCTGGCTAAGCACTACAAAGCGTCACGCTCGCAGCAGTGTTTTAACTGCTAATAACAGAGAGGAGCAAATACCTCCTAACAGAGCTGCTCTTTTCCCTCCCCTGCGCTAATGCTCCTGACAGCCTCTTTTACAACCTCTTAACACCCACCGGAGCGGAGCTGGCCTCACACAGCTGACCCGGGCTTGTCGTCTGCGGGTCCTTCTGATCTGCACTCGAATGCAAATACACTTCAAGTCAGCCCTTCAAGTCTCAAAATGCTGCAGTTCTCCAGGGGAGCCTGGCAGATGCACTCTGATGGATTTTAGGATGAGATTCCAGCAGGGCTGGGTCTAATCAGCAAATCAGGACTTTGCTTCCTAAGGGGTTTTGTTTGTTTGTTTAACATGAAAGACGGAGCAGAACATTTGAATAACGCAGGATTAAGGAAGGATAAACCTGACCAGCACGATTTAACAATCTCAGAGCCAGGGACCAGCATCAAGAATCTCAGGAAGCCCCAAGCAAATCCTGCACCAGCAGAGCCTGGGGATGCTGCTCACAGGCTGAGGATGCAGCAGGAAGAGGGATGGAGATGCCCTGCCCTCCTGCATCCTGGGAAACCCAGCAAAAAATGGGGAATCTCGGAATCCCAGACTGGTTTGGATTCAGTCCCAGACTGGTTTGGATTCAAAGGGATTTTAAAGATCATCCCGTTGGGATGAGCAGGGGCAGCTTCCTCTAGACCAGGTTGCTCAGCCCCACCCGACCTCGGGCTCAGTGCTTGCACAACTCAACACAAAAAGCTGTGCCACAAAAATGTCACCTCACTCAGGGCCTTCCTCCCTGAGCTGCTCGACAGAGTGAGGGTGATGAGCTCCCAGGACTTGCAGTGCCTGACTTCTTTCCTCACACATGCTGGTTCACAACAGAGACACAGAGCAGGAGCACGTCAGCTCTGCTTCCTTCTGAGCCAAGCTAAAACCATGGGAGCACAGCCTGAACATGCTCCGTGCAGGAGGTCACTGTCCCCAGTCTGCAACATTCCCTGAAAATAATAAAAATGCAGCCTCACACTGAACCCCACTGAAACCCTGCAACACAGAGCCACCTCCTCCTGCTGGATGTGAGCCTCACCTATCACTCCCCACCCCAGGGAGGACGGAGGGTGTGAGGCTGCAAGCGAACACAAAAGGTTATTTTCATGTTTTATGTGTTTCAGGCTTTGCCCGAGGCAGTCTGCAAAGCTGCCTGGAGTCCCTTGGTGTTTGTTAGCAGCTGGCGGGCCCAGCGAGTGGCAGCGTAATGAAGAGTTTAAGTGGAACAGTGAATTTAAAAAAAAAAAAACCCCACCAAAACCAAGTGGCAGCCGAGGTTCCGGGCACAGAGACGGCTCAACACGACCGCAGGCACTGGGGCTGGAACCCTCCTCCTCCTCCAGGGCTGTCCCAGCAAGGACAGGAGCCACAGCCAGGCCCTCACCTCCCGGAGCCCCCGGATTTACAAGAAGGTAGGAATGTTGATTTTTGGCGAGGGAAGGATGCAGGATGAGCACATGCAGGTGCCTGCCCTCAGCTCTGCTGCCCACGGCCTCTGCCCCAGCTGGGCCCAGCAGGGAGAGGTCCCCTCCTGGACCAGCAACATCTGCGAGAGAAACGTGACTTCCCTTCATGGTCAGAACAGGGCAGAAATCATCCAAGACATTTGGGTTTTGTTCTTTCCCTGTGAAATCTGACCACTGCACACTGTCTGGGTGGCGATTCTGCTCACAAGACTCTTAGGAAAAGGAGAAGACAACAGTGAACTGATAGTCAGGAAAGTCTTGTGTCTCTTGGAGCAATATTTAGGTGGCCTAAATCGCACCCACACACTCAGGCTGTGGTTTTTGTCACCTGATTCCAGCCTTCACAAGCACCTTCCCCAAAGGAATGTGACCCTGGGGCTCTGCAGGTCACCCCCAGGGCAGGGCAAGGCCCCCAGCCCCTGGGCTCTCCATCCCCACCAGCCCCAAAGTGCATTTCCCAGACACCACTTTGGATCAACTGCCTTGGACAGGGCCATCAATTCTGTCTAAATAAAAATTAATGACACTAATAAGGAAGAGAACCCACAAACCTTCAGTGAAGCCGGTGAGTATTTGGGGAGACAAATGACTCAATTAGGGAGGCTATTGAGGAGCCCTGAACCATGGCCACGGTGAGCACAGGCCCTGCAGCCAAGGGAACGGGGCCACTTCGCTTCCCGAGAGGGCCTGGCCCTGAGTTTTCCAAAAAAGCCTTTAATGGCTGTACATGGTCTGTGCTCGTCCCCGAGTCACTACAAATGACAATAAATAATCACCACCCTGTCACAGCCAAGGTTATGCGTTGTGCAATCAACAGGAGGAGGGAAGAAAAGGGAAAAAAACCCCAACAAAAACCAAAATGAGAATCCAAACCTACCCTGCAAGGCAGGTCTAGAGCAGGTTACCCCCAACACACCCTCTCCAGTCTCCACCATGAGACAGCAACAACCCCCACTCCAACATCTGCCTGCAGCTGCATCCCTGCCAGGGCAGGGGGTGGAACTGGATGAGCTTTAAGGTCCCTCCCAACCCAAACCACCCCCCAGTTCTGTGATCTCCATCACAGTCTGCACTGCAGCTCCTAAAGCTTCCCCTGAAGCAGGGGCAGGCAGAGGAGAGGAGGGAGCAGGAGACACCCCCATCCCTTTCTCCTCGTTGCCCTTCCTGTGAACAGGCTCATCAGAGTGACGTGCAAGACACAAAAGCAATTTCCAGCACTCCGAGGCAGATCTGCCCGTCTGCAGTGTCCCGGTAAGTTAATGCACCAGGGCCTCCCCTGCCTGCTGGGAAATTTCTGTGGAAATGGGGCTGCGGATGCGACCTCACAGGCTCTGTTCCCTGGTGCCCAGAATTATGCAAAACGGCCCCTTCCAGACATAAATATCTGCCACTTTTGGCCACTCCGTGAGTGAATTCCCGGCTGCACAACCAGTGACAGACAGGCAGAGGGACAGTGATTGGCAGAGTCATTGAAGCAATGTCCCCTCGCTGATAAGGGATCGTGTAGCACCTGTATTATCCCCAAGGACTCCGTGTCCAATCTTCCCTCTCCTGCTGCCTGGGTACAGCTCCTCAGTGCCCAAAGGATTCAGACATGAAGAGAAAAAAACCCCAGAGCCTCATCACACAGCAGCAGGGCAATGGCAGATCCAGGATGGGCTGTAAATATATCACAGAATCATCATGGAATGATTTGAGTGGGAAAGGACCTTAAAGATCATTCCAGCCCCTGCCATGGACAGGGACACCTGCCACTACCCCAGGCTGCTCCAAGAACAATCCAACCTGGCCTTGGACACTTCCAGAGATGGGGCAGCCACAGCTTCTCTGGGCATATGAGTGTTCAGCAGATCTCTCTCAAAAACAATTTATTGAACACACATTTATATATCCAAGCAAAGCAGCAGAGATAAAACCTGCCCCTGTTTGTGCCTGGACATGGAACCCTGTGGTCGTGCAGAGCTCAGCATCCCGAGGAAACAGAGCTGAGTGTTCCTATGGCCCCTGAATGGCTGGGTCTGGCACAGGATCAGAGAGCAGAGATGAGGAGGCTTCAGGAGCAGAGACAGCCCTCGTTTCTGACAGTGAGGTCTCCAGTCTGAGAAACCCCAAAATCCTCCCCACCCCAGACCACAAACCTTGGCAGGAGCCCCAGGCTCTCGCTGGGTGCTGGGCTGGATTCGGAGGCACCACGAGGGGTTGGGATGCCACCACCTGCCACCTCAGCAGCAGGACCCAAAGGCCACATCCTCTCCCTGGCAGAGTTCCAGAGCCTTCCTCCATCTGCCCCTGCTCAGGGGAGCACTGCAGGTCTGAGGGCTTTGGTTACACTCTTTAAAACATAAATGAAAACAGCCCCTGAGCTCATCCATTTTCAGAGCAGCTAATTTGTCCCCAGGGACCGGCTGGAGGCAATGGGGGGAGGGAACCAGCGCTCTCCCTTCTGTTATAAAAATAACAAAAAGTGATGAATGACCCTCAGAGCCCAGGATGGGAAGCAGCAGCTTTTTCCAGCCTGAGACAAATTACTGCTGTCACTGCAGGTAGAGCCGTGATTTACCCACTCTGTACCCGGGCCAGCTCCTTGGTGACCCGGCTTTGCCAGCCCCGCTTATCTCATCTCCAAAGGGTTTGTCTGGCTTAAAATCCAAACGGGAGCAACTGGGGAACAAGAGGTGAGGCAGGATGGCAGGAGGAGCATCCACATCTCCCTGTGCTCCCGGGAAGAGCAAATCCAGGAGCTCATCAAGGAACGTTTTCTCAGCGCACCAACCGAGTCTCCATCGCTCCCACCAAACCTATTCCCTCCTCCATGGATTCCCAAGCGCCATCTATTGGCATTTCTTCCCATTAACTTTGTCTAACCCGAGCCCAGACAAGGAACATTCTCCTCACAGGCAGCAACTCGAGAATTGTGGCTCAGGTGGAAAAGCCAGCAGCACACAGGAGACAATCCCCGCGCTCAGCGCCGGGTTTGCACAGGGCTGGCTGGGTTTCCGTTCCTGATTTTATGTGGAACACCCCTTATCTGCCAGGCATCTCACCCCACGTTAATAGATTCATTTATTCAGGACAGGGAATTGATAGATTTAGTCTGATTTTCGTTTCATAAGCCTTCCTCCCCAAGCTACATTTCTCTTTTCATTAATGTGCTGATGGAGGAATAAACTTTTAACTCCAAGGATCAGCCCTGTCAAACAGAATCTCCTCGGCTGCCCAGGAAGGGGAGGGAGCTGGGCTGGAAAAGGGCTCCCAGCCAAGGGAACAGCCTGGCAGGTGATTTTAGGAGAGCCTGCTCTCCATCCACTTCTTCCATGGAAGTTTTAGTTGTGGTTTTAACTTGCTCCTCTGCAGTGTCTCACACAGAGCCGGCTGCAAAACTCCTCCTGGGAACAGGAGTCCTTGGGGAGTGAGGAGACAGGCACAGAGCGGGGAGAAAGGTATGGGAAAGCAGAGATTTGGACAAATATAAATGAGAGAAGGAAAGCCTGGGCTTATAGCAAGGGAAATTGCAAGAAAATCCAGCTGAAGAACTGAAAGTGTCTCTTATGAGCCAGTTAATGACACCCCAAAAGAGATTCCTCCTGAGCCTGCCCTCAGGAACTGGGCTTTCTCCCCAAACCTTTGGGATTGGGTTTTCTCCCCAAACCTTTGGGATTGGGTTTTCTCCTCAAACCTTTGGGATTGGTCTTGGGTGAGCTTTCCTCAGTGCTCCTCCACGTGAGCCACGAAAAGCACAGTCTATCTTCTCCCACTTTGCATAAAAGATGGAGTTTTCCCATTTTCATGCAGGCACACGGCCTGTGCTCATGCATACATTCATTCAGCTCCCCTTCCAGCGTGGATTCCTTCGGAGAGCAGATCTGTTATGGCAACGCAAACACAAAACACATGAAGATGCTTCCAGATTTTTCCGACCCCAAAACCTCTTTACGGATGAGACATAAATCTCTGGGTGATCTATTCACGCCCCTGACTCACCGTGGAAGTGAAACATCCCCAGCAAAAAGCTCCACTCAGCTCAGCCTCATGAAACCAGCTGTTCTCCCTCATTCCATGTTTTTGTTCCACTTTAGCAGCTTTGAGGCCAAGCGGTGCAGAGCCAAGCTCTGATCAATAGGATCTGACAATAAAGCAAGCAGCTCTTTTTCACTCTCCTGCTTGACTTTGGGCCTTCCCATCGCTGTGCTGCAAAGGGAAAGGATCCAAGCCCCTCTCCTGAAGGATCCAGGCTGGAGAGCATCTGGCGTTGGAGCCTTGCTAATGAGAGCAGCCCCAGCTTTATCCACACAAATAAGAAACATCCCTGGAGAGTTGGGAGTTCAGTTCTGAGTCACAGCCAGGAATTTAGGCAACGAATACAAGGCTGAACCAAATTAGTAAGAAGATAATAAAAATTTTCGAGCTGGGGACTATTCCTGCGCAGGAGCTGGGAGAGCCAAGGGGAGAGGCCAGCAGAGCCCCACAGACCCCTCAGGAGGCATCAAAGAACACGATTAAATCAATTTTCTCGTCAAGACGAATCCTCCTGAGCAGAGCGAAAGTCGATGTCCCGAGCGTGACAGTGAAGGTGTTAATTCCTCTGTAAATAGGGTGTGAAATGCCACAACATCAGATGGGGTTTCTACTCACTTTGCTAATTATGTTCGTCTGTCATCGTTCCGTGGTGCAGCAGGAGAAGGGCTCGGCTCCGGGAAGCAACACACAATTTTTAGACTTGAGTGGAAAATTTGCCAGAGGCTGTTTTGTCAGAAGGAGGAGGGAAAAAAATCTAACATATGATCTACCAGCGTTACTGTAAGGAGTTATTTTTCAGAGTCCTAAGTCATAAATCGCGTTTGGGCTCCCAGAGATGGACAAACAGTGGAAGCAAAGAACAAGTTCGTGGTGTCAGCCAGCAGTTAAGGACCTGACATTTTACTCACAGAACCTTTCGCTGTTCCCACCAAATATTTTTGTGCAAATTTGGCTTTTTAGGTGCCACCACTGCAGCTTCACCTCGGAGCTGGCTCAGGCAAAAGGGTGAGACAAAACTCAGTCACTGCACAGTGCAGGGGTCTGTCAGGTTGATCACTGAGCATTGGTGGCCCCAATAGCTCCAGTTCACCCAAATTCCCACTTATTTTCCCAGGGTAGGCGTTGGAAGCCTCACCGAGCTGTGTTGGTTTGATGCAGGACCTGGAAAGGGCAATTTGGAATGTTTTGGCCATTCCCAAGGGCCTGGAGTGGCAGGACAAGGGGGAATGGCCTTGAGCTGAAGGAAGGCAGGGTTAGATGGGATATTGGGAAGAAATTCCTCCCTGGGAGGATGGTGAGGGGCTGGAATGGATTTGCCAGAGCAGCTGTGGCTGCCCCTGGAAGTGTCCAAGGCCAGGTTGGATGGGGCTTGGAGCAGCCTGGGATGGTGGAAGGTGTCCCTGCCCATGGCAGGGAGTGGGACAAATCTTTAATGTCCCTCCCCACCCAAACCATTCCATGACTCCAGGACTGTGACACGCTGACTGTACTTGCATGCAGTGCTCCATGCAGGAATGGATTCCTTCATTTGCCACACTCAGCTCTCCCTCTGAGCCAGACCCCGGCCGCAAAAAAGAGAGGATCCAAGAGAGGTGGGATAACCCTGCCTCAGCCTTTCCTGGCCCTTTTACTGCCTCCTCCTCAGCCACCTGGAGCTTCCCAGAGTGCTCCTGCCCTTCCCAGGGCGTCCCAGGGTTAACAGGGTGGGAGGTTTGTGTGCAAGGAGTAAATAATGCTCATTTAGGATGATGCTCTGCCTACCACAGGCCAGGGACCTTCCTCCCTGCTCATCCCTGCTCGAACAAGGGCAGGCTCAGGGAACGATCTGAGCTTGACAAAAGAAGTCTGCAGTCCCACAGAGTCTATTACAGTCCCTGGTCAGTTGTTCTGTCATTAATTATCCTCAGAAGCAGAAATATGCACCTTCTTGCTTTGAATTTCTCTTGGCCGAGCTCCTTACTCTTGTTTTATCCCAGGAAAGTGGGAAGAAAATTACCTTTATTGACTTACAGCAGGTTACTCCTCGTTTATTGCAGGTATACACAGAGAGAATCAGCCCCTCTGGAGTTATTGCTGATTTACAACAGGGAAGTAGGTACACAATTACTTGTGGTGATTTACAACCGAGTTACCTGTTATTTATTCTAGGTATTTAAGGGTATATCCACATGGGGGCCCTAAGGAAAATTAAACCAAATTAATTTTAAAGTAGATTAGTTAAACTGTGTGAGACCGTGACACAAACCCTCCTCCTCTGAATTAAAGAGGCCTTAATGCATTTGAGTTCATCTTAACTCCTTCCCCAGCGAGAAGCAGCTCAGCCCAAGCGGTGCTACCGAGGAATTGCCACGGCCAAGGAGGAGGAAAACCAGACCTGCTCATTGGGAAAGGGATCATTGCTGCTTTCCAAGGGGAAAAAGAGAGTGAATCCCACTGAAAAATTCAGTGGTGCAACACTTCTGACTGGCACTGGAAGGTCCAGGCAGGTTGATGGAGCACAGAACTGGTCACAATCTTTATTAAATTCCCATCAGCTCATGCCCTCAGCCCTTTCCAGCCTGCTGTTCCAGAGGGAGATGGGGTGGTTACACTTTATTTAATGTTCCTGGTTAACATTCTCCGGGTTGGCTCCTTCATTTCTCCTCCCAGAGCTTCAGTTTTCCTCAGAGACCGAGAATTACAGAATTCTCGAAACTTTAAGGTTGGAAAACACCTCCAAGATCAAATCCAGCCACAGCTGCACTTGCTGTGCCAAGGCCCCACCGTGGCCCCACCAGAACCACTTTGGGGCACTGGGGATGATGGGGACTGTGGAAAACAAGGCCACAAATGTCCTGCACCCCCAGTGGCTTCCAGCCACACAACAATCCACGACCTGGTGGCCCTGGGAAGGGATGGGATGTCCCAGGAAGGTCCCTGGCAGAAGGAACGAGGGGAGTTCCAAGGGTTTTGCTCTCCAGCAAACCCCGGGCTGAGCATGAGCCTGGCTGGGGCATCCAGATTCCCTCCGTTCTCCAGACCAAAGGCCAGACCCCATTCCCTGGCAGGAAAGGCAGTGCCAGCCCAGGGTGGATTGAAGTGAGGGATGAGAGCTCCAGGAGGGAGATCCTTCATTCCCAGCTGAGGGAACAGCTCAGAGCTGGCCATGGGAAACCTCCACTCTCTTCCATCTTTCTTTCAAACTCCCTTTTACTTCCTTACTCTTTTTCTGGTTCCACATCTTCCTCTCCCTTTCCTTTTCACTCTCACACCACGTTTTCCTTCTGTTTCGAGCTCCCTCCTCTGCCTCAGTGCACTCACACTACTCCTTGTGCAAGGCAGCCAAACCTCCTCCCGTCTCCTCCACTCGCTCCTCTTTTCTCTCACATCTCTCCCGGCTTTCCTGTGACCTTTCCCTCCCGCTGGTGCTCTGCCAGGCGTGCCCAGGGAATCAGCCAGCGCTGGGAGAAGTTCTCAAGCAAAATCTCCCAGGGCCAGCTCAGCCTGCCGAGGTGAGAGATGGAGGGAGGCAGAGAAACACCAGCAAACGCTTCCCAACAAAACCAGCTGCGGCCAAACTGGGAAGGAACGTTTTCCAGGAGAAAGAGGAAAAACGTTTCCATTCTCTGTAATCATTTAAGTTTTATGAACTTCCCTACCCATCACCAGGCTGGAGCCTGAGCTGGAGGTGGAACTGGCTATTTCCACGTGACAGCAGCTTCCTCATGGCCTTTTCCTCCCTTCATTTAATGAACAGTCCCCTCCTGGACAGAGGAAAAAGGTTTCTTGCACTAATTATATTTATGAGCACTGTGCCAAACTGGGCTGCACTGGGGCCACTGGTGATGACCTGGTTGATGCCACACAAAAAAAGCCAGGAGAGCTGATCAGGCCTGGCTCTGTGGCAGCCTCAGGACAGCCTGTGGGTCCCACAGGCTCCCTGTAATCATCCCAAAGTCATGAATTCCAAATGGTCAGATATTAATTAAAATTCCCCTTTTGATGCCAGGGCAGGAATCCATCTGGGAGCCTGGCAGGACGGATGAGGGGACTGATGTGCCAAAGCAAGGGCAGGCCACTGGTGGCTATGGAAAAGGGCAGCACCCAGGGACACTTAACTCACCTGTTTGAGTCAGGCTTGTGTGGCTCATCCTCATTCTGCCCACCTGGGACAGCACTCATTAAAAAAAAATAAGGTTTAAAGCCTGCAAGAGGATTTGGTGGGGTTTTTTTCCCCTTTCACAATAAGCTGCGAGTGCACATTACTCACAAAGTCGGGGGAAGCTGAGCTCTCAGATGTGTGTGGCTCTGAGGACTCAGCAGTGCGACCACTGCTGCAGATACAAATCAAATAAGGCATTTGCCAAATCTAAGAGACTCTGCCACCTTTGATCACGTTAATTTTTCTGCTCCCAGTTCCTGCTGTAATGTTATTTCATGAGACACTCAGCCTTCAAAAGAGCAGAACAAAAATTCAGCTTCCCATCCTCGGGCCTTTGAAGAAAGTCTTGGAAACGTAACTCCAGTGTCAGTGTTCAAAACCCAGGAGCTGAGAGGAGAGGTCACACTTGGAGGAAGGCTGACCTGCATTTTAAAGGGTGCTGCTGGCTGGGACAAACCTTCAATGTAGGGATTGCTCCAGTCACGGTGTCTGAGAGCTGAATTTAAATGCAGCTCAAGCACTTGGGGTTCAAGGAACTCGTCAGCTTCCTCTGGAGTGCACTTTAGGGTGTTTGGATACCGAGGGTAACCATGAAGTACAACCCCCACTCTGCACAGCAGCTGCACAAGGCATCCACCTCTTCCAGGAGCTAAAATAATATCCCAAAGCTCCACAGCCTTCCAACACAAGAGGTCTGGCTGAAACGCAGCCTCTGGAGTCAAAGCCTGGTGCTCCTGGAGGCCAGGTTCTGCCCAGGGTGTAGATGCCTCATCCCTGGAAGTGTCCAAGGCCGGCTTGGACAGGGCTTGGAGCAACCTGGGACAGCAGAAGGTGTCCCTGCCCATGGCAGGGGTGTGAAACGAGGTGATTTTTAAGGTCCCTTCCAACCCAAGCCGTGACTCCATGATTCTCCGTGGACAAGAGGAACGTGCCAGTGCTGCAAACACCAGGAGAATAAACAGGGGGAAGTTTTACAGAACCCAGCCTTGGTCAGCACTGCAGAACAGGGGTGAACTTCACCTTCAGTGAGTTACAGCACAGCTCAACTCTGCTTTTTGGTTTTAATTTAATACACAACCTAATTGCAGTCTGAGTGCAGAGCAGCCCGGCAGCAGCGGAGCAGCCCGGCAGTAGCTCTTCGGAGCTGCTGGGTTATGAGCAGGGAGATGTTTATGGCCCCATACATTCCTGGGATAATCACTTCCCTGACTCATCCTCTGCTCCATACTTCCTAAATAATGGGCTGGAGCAGCACTGATCAGCCCAGATGCACCTTGTGAGCAGCTTTGAAATGCAGAGATGAGGAGGACACGGAGTCCAAGGCACTGCAGCCTGCTCCATCCAGAGCAAAAAGTCCTTCAAGACAAGGAATGCAAGGTTTGGTTTCTCCAAAGGCACGGATGAGATGGGCAAGGCCCAGTTCCTGCTGGATTTTAATGAGCCTTAAGCACTTAAGCTGCCGAGGAAATCCCTGCTGACAATAAGGGCACCGTGGGGTTCGCGTGTATCCAGCTGGATTTTTGGGAAGCAGGAAAAGCAGCAGCTGCCCTGGCTGAATAAACACTCTTCTCTCTCCCAGCACAGCCTCAGGCACCCAAAGGTGCTGCTGAGTGCAACAGAAAGTCCAGGAGACCCCACCAAACCTTTGGATTTACCTTCTGCTCTGCTCCCAGCTCATCTGAGGTGTGGCTGAACCCCCTTTCACCACTCTCTCCCAGTTTTCCCATGGGGATAACAGTCCAGGCTCTGGAAGCAGGATTCCAGAGCACAGCACTGGCTGTTGGTGGTGGCTGCAGATCCCTGTCCATCTCTAAGGAGCTGATAACCTCAATACTGTTATTGTCCAAGGGGAGCAAGCCCAGGGCTGAGCTGTGGCTGAACTGGCACCGCTGGGATGGAATTGTGCCTCTGCAGGTCCCAGAGAGCCCCAGGGAAGTGGACACAGGACACTCATGGTGGGCACAGCTGAGGTGACCAGCGGGATCAACTCCAGCATTCCCATCCCAGCCTGAGCAGAAACGAAAGGCAAAAGGAGAAAAGGCAAAAGAAGACAAGGCAAAAGAATTCACCTGGTGTCACACAGGAGTCAGGAACACCAGGCCTGGTGTCTTCCCTGTTGGTCCAGACTCCCTTGATCCCAGAAAAACCAGCTCATCCAAAACATGGCACTCCAGTGGGACACAGCTGTCCCCTGCAGGAACTGCTGGGACAGAGGGTTCTGTTCTTCCTCTCATCCCAAAAGCATCGGGCATCCTCCTCCAGGCCCCTCTCCCCAGTCCCCAGAATGCCTGTTCCACATCCCTGCTCCTGGAGGCCGATCTTCTCCCTGCCCACCCTGGCTGCAGCTCCTCCTCATCTCCCCTGCCTCCAGGAAGGTTGAGGGTTCCCAAGGGATCCAAACCGTGTCTCTCATGGGGCAGAACATGATGGGCTGATGTCCTTTGGACTCACACTCCCACTCGTCCCAAGCAAAGTCACAGAATCCCAGAATTTAGGTTGGAAAAGCCCTCCAAGAGCATCGAGTCCAACTGTGACCACTCTTGTCACCAGCCCAGAGCACTGAGTGCCGTGTCCAGGTGTTCCTCAGACACCTCCAGGGATGGGGACTCCACCACAAGGTGCAGACCCCATAGAAGACCCCATGAAAGGTCTGTCCGAGCAGAGAACTGTCCCCTGAGGGTCACTTCCAAGGCTTGGACACCCTGAAAATGAGGCCTCTGCTCAGAGGAGCTGCTCTTTGGTCCCTTCCCATTTCATTTTCCTTTCATTCCCAGCAGAGGGGAGGCAGCCAGAGCCGTTTTCTCCCGAGTGTGCTGCAGGAACGAGGTGCCGGTGCGAGGCACGCGGCAGCTCTGATCCGGCCCCTCTGCCCTCCCAGGGCCATCTCCCAGGACTGCCTGGGGACATCTGATGGCTCTTCAACGGAGAAGGCTCTGCTCTGCCACCAGGATTGTTTGTTTCCTGCAGAGGCTGAGTGATAAATCAAGCTGACAAGGCCCAGGCACGGCGAAGCCTCCTCAGCTGCAGCGAGAGTTGTGCGGGGTTTTGTCTGCGCCGCCCGGAACATTCCCAACGTTTGACTTCCCTTTGCAGCAGTGACTCAGGCACGGGGAGATGGATGAGGGTGGCGATGCCAACACCTCCCTCCCTCTCCCCAGGCACACCGAGCCAGGAGCTCCATCCTGGCTGTGCTGTCACAGCCTTCCCAGCACTTCTGGATCACTCCAGAAGCACAGCCGAGGCAAAAATGTGGATTTTAAATCTGAAATCCTAATGAAAATCCTCAGGGCACGGCCACCCCGGTGTCCCCTGGGAATCTGGGTGATGTTCTCAGCGGGAAAACAGCTCTGTCTGGTACCAGGGAGAATTCCAGACCAGCTTCTAGTCCCTACTTTGCACAAGAGCTGCAAGGAACTCACCCGTGTCCCATGTGAATGTAACAGATGAGATTTTCCAGGGAGGATCCCACCAGAACCCAAAGGCTGCCCAAGCCTTGCACGCTGACTTGCAGCTAAAAATATTTATAGATCTCATTTCTTGTTGGATTCTCTTCCTTTAGAACACAGGAGAGCAAGGTAAATTCAACCAGCAACCTGAATTTAAGCCACCCTAAATCTGTCCCAGGAACACACAGAGCCTAATCCCCATTCCAGAGCTCCAGAGATTATTCTGAAGCAAACCCAACGACCAAAAAGCTGCTGTAGCATCACCCTGTGCTCAGAGATCCCAAGTTTTCAGATGTATTCTAACAGAAACTTGTGCTTATTTTGAAACCTGGGAGAGGCACGAGGTGGAAGGCCTAATGCAGGTGGCAGCACCCCCGTGGTCCCACCTGTGATTTCCCAAAGCACACATTTCCTCAGGAAATCAGCAGCTGAGTTTGCACAATCCTTTAATCCCTGGGTGGAGGATCCCCATTATCTGCCCGGTACAAGACACATTATTAACGGATTACGTTTGCAGCAGGTAAAGGTCACTTTTAATGCTTTTAATGATTTAAAAATGGATTTTCTTTTCAGATTTACTATTTTCAAGCAGCTTGGCTGTGAAAACCCTGCCCAGTAAGTAATATGAATTAAAAGGGAGAGCTTCAACTTGCTCAGTTCTCCAAAAGAGAGCCCCAAAGGGATAAATTGTAATATATGGTGGCCCAGTGGGGATGTGGGAGCCAGTCTGGACAGAAAATACAGGCCAGGATTTCAAAACCCCTCCAAAATGAAAAACTTTCCTTTAAAGAGCAAGTTCAGATGCATTTGCTGTCCTCCCAGTTAGTAACAAGTGGCTCTGAGTGGCCAAATCCCATCTTTGGCTACACAAATATCACAGGGCCGTGTTTATTTGGTCTCTTCTGCACAAATTGGGCTGGAAGGGCCAACACCTCCCAGCCCAGGCTGCTGAGCCGGTCCCATGGCGTTTGTTCACGCTGAGCCCACGGGGGAGTTTAAATGAAAGGAGAGGAGAGACAATCTCAGCTTTATCATCCAGTTCCACTTGTTCTTCCCAGCGTGCCCAGCCCTTTTCCCTGCACTGCAGAGCAGCGCTGCCTCTCCAGTGGGACAGTGGGACAATCTTCCTTGCTGCTGAGGAACCCTTCTGCTCCTCATCAATGCTGAGAAGTCAGGGAGGCCTCAGATGTGCAGCCAGGCTGACCCAGTGACAAAGGACAACTTGTTTAGGCTTAGGACGTTGCAGTTTGGTTCTGTCACACCCACGCAGCACAAAGAGCTCAGCAGGGACCTGATGCCTTCTGAGATCCAGCAATTCCCTCTTCCCAAAGAGCCGGAGCTTGATAAGGCCAGAGCATCACAGCCAGGGATGGCACAGGCACTCAAAACCTCGCCAGAAATCCCAACCTGTCCCGAGCCTTTGGCAGCAAGCTCAGATTTCCAGGAGCTGTAAAATCCTCCTCACCCCCAGGGCTGCACACCCAGACCTTGGTGCAAATACAAATATTGTTATTTTAGGAAGCCTCACTAATGGGAGACACGGAGAAATAAACAAACAGGGAAGCCACAGGTGTCTCCATGGAACTGGAAATGAGGTTTCAGCTCCTGGGTGGGACTGGGTTCCATCCTCCCCGTGGATTCACCTTCTGCTTGGACCACGGGAGCCTTGGCACCGCCTTCCCACGCGCTGGAGACGCGGCAGGAGGCAGCAGCCCTGCTGTTCCACCAGCTCTCGTCTGTCCTCGGGAATCAACTCATCTGAGCGAAGGCAGAGCTCCCTGGCCAGGGGCCAGCCTCTGTGCCAGGCCAGGATAATCCATGGAAGGAGTGGAGGAGCCGATGGCAGCACCTGGCCCAGCCCACTCAGTGGATGCTCAGGGGTTTTATGGATGCGGGGTTTTCCCTCAGCATCACCCCGTGGTGCCCTGATGCTCCCATTTCCAGGGGCGCAGCACCCTGGGATGTGTGACAGGGTTGTCACCACAGCAGTTGGAGGATTATCCCTCCAGAACAAATCCAAGCTGCTCAGGGCTCCTCGCAGGAAGCGCTCAGAGCTGATACCCAACATCATCCTCAGCAAATCACCTCTGCAGGGACAAGTGCTCGTCCCACACAGACTTCTGTCCCCCAGAGCACCCAGGGGGTGTTCCAAGAGCCCGTCAGGATCCAGGGATTCCTGAAACCACCGAGGTGCAGGGGTGTAAGCAGCCAGCACGTGACAGCTCTCACTGACACCCACACTGAGCAGGAGAAGTCCTTCCCAGCCAGGGTGTGGGTCTGGATGGTGCTGAGCAGATTCCCAGGAGATCAGCCCAGGTGTGGGACGTTCAGCACCACACTGAGCTCTGCACCAGCACAGGGAGCACAGGAGGGGGAATTCAGGGTCTGCCCTGGAGCCCAGGGGCCCAAAGTGACCATTCCAGCAGCAGGAGCTGTTCCAAAGGCTGCCCTGCAAGCCCAGGAGCTCCAGGAGCTTCCACCTTGCACTCAGCTCTTTCCAAGGCTGATACTGATCTTGGAGCTCCCATGGAGAGAGCAGCACAGTTCCCTTGATTCCCACCTGATCTCTTATAGCCTGAACAGGTACTGGAACCATGGAATCCCAGATTGGTTTGTTCGGAAGGAACCCTAAAATACTCATCCATTCCCACCCCCTGCCCTGGGCAGGGACACCTTCCACAATCCCAGGGTGCTCCAAGCCCCATCCAAGCTGGCCTTGGACACTTCCAGGGATGGGGCAGCCACAGCTTCTCTGGGAGTTCCATCCCAGCCCCTCCCCACCCTCACAGGGAACAATTCCTTCCCAAAATCCCACCCAAGATCTCCCCTTTTCGAGTTTGAAGCCATTCCGTGTCACTCCATCCCTTGTCTGAAGTCTCTCTCCATGTTTCCTGTCGGCCCCTTCAGGCACTGGAAAGCCACAATCAGGTCACCCCAAAGCTGTGGGATCAGCCCAGGACAGGGGGTTCTGGGCATGTCCAGCCCCTCATCCCCCAACATCCCCAAACCCTTCTCCCCAGGGTCCCCTTTTCCCTTCTCCCAAACTCTTCTCCCCAGGATTCCCTTCTCCCTTCTCCTCCCTTCCCTCTTCTCTCTTCTCCCTTCTCCCTTCTCCCAAACTCTTCTCCCCAGGGCTGTTCCCGGCCTGTCCATCTGACACAATCACTGCATTTCTAATAATGTCAATCATTAATTCCAAATCCTCCCTAACAGCCCTGAGAAGTGCCTTGGGATAAGGGAACTTCAAAACACCAGCCCGTCACCTCTCACTGCTCACTCAGAGTTTTCTGTTATTCGGTACAATCACTGGGATTGGATGGGGCTGTGTGGCTTTTTAGTGGGAAGTGTTTTAAAGCAAGTAAACCCTTCCCTTTGTAATTTTTCAAACACTCCATAAAAATATCGTACTGCATCAAGTCTGCACAACTGTTCCATGGACTATTATGCACTTTAAACTCCCCCTGAGAGGAGGCATATTTAAACAAAAAGAGCTTTTAAAAATAAAATCATTTTGCATCGAGATAGCATCTCCTTGCTCTCCTGGTGGTTCATAGACTCAAATGGCTCCCTCTAATCGTCCTTTTCATTGCCAGGTAAATGAAGAGCAGTGGTTAATGACCACCAGGCACTGGGGCACTGGGAATGGCTGGGAAGTGCAGCTCAGGCAGGAAAAAATGCTTTGAAAGTTCTTCATTCCCAGGTGGTGGCATCCACCTATCCCAGGCCAGGCACCTGAGAACCTGGGCAAGGCTCTCGAGTAGAGCTGCTCCCAACATGGACAGAATTCCACATCCACAGTTGTTGGAACTGGAAATGCAGGCCCAGGACGCTGCAGGAAGAAGGAACACCAGAAATGCTGCTCAGCACCATTATCTGTCACTAACAAACCTGCCACGTTTCTCAGACAGGTCCTAAAGGACATTTGTGCCTGCTGCTGGTGGCTTCTGTCTGTCCTGCCCCACAGCCCGGGGCACTACAGGGAGCAGGCATTGAGCACTTTGCTTTTACAATTCAACTTGTAACGGTAAATGAACATCACAGGGCTCCAGCCCAGCTCAGAGAGTCACAGTGATTCACCCCAACCACAGATCTCAGCCCTGGCAGTTTATTTGCCACGCCAGCCGTATCCTGGAGTGAAGGAAAGCCACTCGTTTCTGTAGGCACCTTCCCTGTCCCGAATCCACTGCTCCAGTCAGGCAGCAGGAGTCAAAAATCATCACATTTCCAGCAACTGAAAAGTTACATAAGGAATTCCTTTACCCCCAGCTCCTGCATTTATGGCAAACAAGCCTGGCTTTGCAGAGGCCAGGCAGGAGGGGACAGCAGAGGGTGACAGGCAGGAGGGGACAGCAGAGAGTGAGGGGCAGGAGGGGACAGCAGAGGG
>VWZW01005635.1:175142-212759 GCA_013397115.1 Edolisoma coerulescens
ACAGAGAGTGACAGGCAGGAGGGGACAGCAGAGGGTGAGGGGCAGGGCCAGCACAGCCCCCACAGCACCAGGCAGTGCCCTGGCAAGGAAACCTCCCTGAGCTGGGACGTGGCACTGCACACACTCGATTCTGCACCTCTGCAGCTGTGTAAGACTGGGAGGATTGGGATTGTCCAGCCTGGAGAAAAGAAAGCTCTTGGGGGGACCTAATTGTGGCCTTCCAGTGCCTGAAGGGACCCACAAAAAAGATGGAGAGAGACTTTGGACAAGGGTCTGGAGTGATAGGACACAGGGAATGGCTTCAAACTGGGAAAACAGAGATTTGGGTGGGATATTGGGAAGGAATTCTGCCCTGTGAGGGTGGGGAGGCCCTGGCACAGGGTGCCCAGAGAAGCTGTGGCTCCCCATCCCTGGCAGTGTCCAAGGCCAGGTTGGATGGGGCTTGGAGCAGCCTGGGACAGTGGAAGGTGTCCCTGCCCATGGTTCCAGTTCCGTGGGTGGAATGGGATGAGCTTTAAGGTCCCTCCCAACCATTCTGGGATTCCCTTGGTGAGGTGCTGACAAGGACACACCAGACACCACAACCCCAGACCCACAAATCAGCTTTTTATGGTTCATTTTCAGGACTGGAGGGTTTCCAACTGGCTTGGCACAGTTTCCTGCTTTCCCCTCACCTCATTACTCTTTTCTCCAGCTTGCTGGTGGTGAGGAAATCAATCCATGGGGTTCTGGCTTCTCAGCAGCCCCCTCCCAGCTCTGACATCAGCACCGGCACCTCCAGTTGGGTTTATGAAATGGAAGAATCTTCCCCTTTGCTGCAGAGATCTCCTTTGCAACTGTGACTCCCTGAGAGCCCTTTCCAGCACAAAGCAGAGCTCCCACACCCAGCAAGAGGCTCAGATGTGGCTGCAGAAGGTGAGACAAAGGACATTAAGTCCTTTGGGGAGGAGGGGGAAGTTCTTCCTGCTTCTCTGAGTGCCTGGGAGAGGCACGAGGGGGGTCACTGCTGGTCAGAAAAAGCCTTTGGGACACAGAAACCAAGGGAAAACAGGAGGAATCCCAACAATATCTCACTTGGAGATACAAAATACTCCCAGCAGTCCTTGCCCCACCCCACAGACAGAGAAACAAAGCAGGATGCAGCTCCATCCACCCAAGGAAGGCAGGCACAGGTGCAGTTCCAATAGAGGCTTCCCCAAGTGATCCCTTCTGCTGGGAGAGCAGCCTTAAAGAGATTTTTCCTGCCCCAGGGATAGGGAACAAACCTGGATTTGCACAGAGCAGAGCCAAAGAGCCAACCCTGGGCACCACCTCTGACAAAAGCTGCAAACCCCACTCCAAGCCCAGCAGTTCCCAGCCAGGACGGGCAGCCCGAGCCCCCAGGTCATGGCCAGGATTGGCTTCAAGAACCCTCTCCATGGACAGGAGCACGAGAAGGAAAAGGAGAAAGTGCCCCTCAGTCTGGCCTGAACCAGCAGGGGATCTCCAGTCTCATTATGCAAAGCACAAGCAGCGAAAAATGAAGTCAAGAGGGGAAGGGAATAGTTTTTGTTTGTGCCAGCATCATTTAATAAGAGCAGATTTTCCCTGCCCTGCAGCAGCCATTTGGTTGCTGAGCTGTGTTTTGTCTCTTCCCCTGACCCCTCTGTGTTTTGCTCTGGACAAACACTTTGAAAATAGTTCAGCCAGCAACTTCCAGCCATTATTATTAATCACCATTTTTGCATGTCATTAATGCATCGTATTGGTTTAGAGGTTTATTTCAGCACTCAACTCTCAGTCCACCTTGTCTTCCCAAAGCTGGAGCTGATCTACTCTGAAATTCTTTCAGGGCTCAGAAAGAAGCAAGAACCCCCTCATTTTTCTCTAATTGCTTAAACATTCACCCCAAAAAAACCACTTTTCTTTTGTCTTTCCAAGCCAACCACACAACCTGGGTGCTGAGCAGGAGGTTTGATCAGCACCACAACCCATCCCGGCTGCCTGCACGGAACCCCAGGCTGCACAGAAATCCCTCAGAGGATTTTTAGGTCAGTGAAGAGCAGCACTCACTGAATTGTCAAGATCCAGGTTGAGATTGGATCTCTGCAGACGGGGTCCACAACCAGCACAGCTCCGGGGAACATTTCCCACCTGCGAAATTGGATTTGTGCTCCCTGGGGGGATGTTTGAAAGCCCAGACTGCATTTTGGCCAACGCTTTGCTGCTTGGCTTTTCCCTGTCTGCTGGGCAAAGCTGGAAGGCACTGAAGGGCTCTCAGAAGGACTGTCCTTGCTACTGAACACCTGGAACTGAGCTGTCTTTTCCCTATACCTCAGATTGGGTTGATTTTTTTTTTTTTTTTTGCAAGAATATTTTCATAGAATTACAGAATGGTTTGGGTTGGGAGGGGCCTTGAATCCAGTCCCCCCCCCTGCCATGGGCAGGGACATCTCCCACTGTCCCAGGGTGCTCCAAGCCCCATCCAACCCGGCCTTGGGCACTCCCAGGGATGGGGCAGGCACAGCTTTTCTGGGCAGCAGAGCATTTTTAGAGGCTGTTCCAGGAATCACTGGTTTCTGCAGCATTTCCACAGCACTGTCCCATTTGCTGTTTCACTGATCAGCACCAGGTCCCTTCCCTGGTCCAGAGCTCCCTGTCCAGCCTCTGCAGTGCCAATCCTTTGGTCCAGCTCTGGCAGTTCCTGCAGCTTCAGGAACTGATCAACACCCCAAGATTGGATTTTTGCCCTTTCTGCTCTCCTTTAGGGCCGCTCTGATCCCATTCCTCCGGCCCCTCTGATGTGCCCAGTGAAAAAGCCTGGAGGATGAACCTGCTGTCCCCAGGTTCCCCTCCAGACCCTCTGGACACTGAACACCACCCACAGAAGGCTTTTCCTCCATCCTACCAGACCCTCATGTCCTGCTTGGAGCTGGGACTCCAAACCCTTCCACTCCAGCTGGTTTTAATGAAGACTTAGTGATTTCTCCCCAGACCACTCCTAATTACAAATCTCTTCCTGGGATTTGCCACATCCACCCAACCTGCAGCTGCTCCCAGACATTCCCCAAGTGCCAGGCAAGGATGGAAGGTTTGGGAAGGGACATCCCTGTCACGTTTACAGGGCTGCACCTGAAACCTTCCCCACAGCTTTGGCCATGCTGTGATTACTCGACTTAATTCCCTAAAAATGGAGGTTGAAGCACAAGGAAAAGGGAACACTGGAATGAAATGTTGGCCTAAAAATGGCAGTGGGTCAAAGCACGAGGAAAGGGGAAACCTGGAATAAGATGTAGGGAAAGAGAAACACAGGGAAAAAGAGAGCTGGGGAAAAAATGAAATGAAATGAAATGAAATAATGAAATGAAATGAAATGAAATGAAATGAAATAAAATAAAATAAAATAAAATAAAATAAAAGCAGCAACTGCCATGTCGGCATGTCCCTTCCTCTGAGGATGTTCAGTGACCTTAATATCCCCAAAAAGCACCTGTGTACTGCCTCTGTCACTGATTCAACATTCAAAAGCTTCAAATCTTGTTTTCTTTTTGTGTTCGAGTCCTAGGAGAGGAAGGACAGATTGAGCTACTCCTTACCCTTCCCTTCGTACATAATTTATCAAAAATAACAACTCCCTTTTCCCTACAACTGCTTTGAAGGTTCTCTGTGTTGTGTCATGATGAACACAAAAAAACGACCATTTTTATAAACACTGACGAGATTCCCACCAAGATGCAAAAATCAAAGCCTAAATCCAACTGAAATTACCTCATTATGTAACTTTTTGTTGGCAGCAGTGTTGTGGATGAAGCTTTGGTTGGTTTTATTTGGGTTTTCTGGGGGGGGTTGAGGGCTTGAGGTTATTTTTCCTGCAGTTTGTATTAATGCCCTGGTCAGGTTCATTTATTTTCTTGTTTTTTGTTGTATGTCAGCCTCCGAGAGCCCCTGGGATGATTGTTTGTTTTGGGGGGGGGAAGCTGGATGATTGCATTTGCATTTCTTGCACAAGGAAACTCTCACTGCACAGACACAAACCTCACTCTCCATCTCCTGGACTCGCCAGCACCACAAATATCCCATTCCCCCTGGATTTTTCAAAGGTAAAATGCCTGCCAAACATCCTGAGACCAGCTCCTGCTCTTCCCTGCAACACCCACAGCTAAAAATACCCCAGCAGCAAAATTCTAGTTTTAATCTAACACTGGGAGAAAAAAAAAATGTTCAGTCTCCTCTTGCGCTGCTGCGAAAATAAAAACTTCTAAGGAGAGAACTCCCGGAATCTCAGTGTTTGCTCCGTTTGAAGACTTGACAGAAAACTTTCCAGGTCCCCTGTGAGGAGCTGGTGCAGGGTGGAGGGACTTCCAGGAATGGAGAGGTGGCACAGGATTGCTGAGGATGGAAAAGCCCTCCAGGATCATCGAGCCCACCCTGTGCCCCATCCCCACCTTGTCCCCAGCCCAGGGCACCGAGTGCCACCTCCAGGCCTTCCTTGGACACCTCCAGGGCTGGGCACTCCGAATTTCCCCTTCCAAGGCCTGGCCACCCCTTCCATGCAGAAATTCTCCCTAATATCCAATTTAAACCTCCCCTGGCCCAGCCTGAGGCCGTTCCCTCTCCTCCTGTCCCTGTTCCCTGGGAGCAGAGCCCGACCCCCCCGGCTGCCCCCTCCTGTCAGGGAGTTGTGCAGAGCCACAGGGTCCCCCCTGAGCCTCCTTTTCTCCAGGCTGAGCCCCTTTCCCAGCTCCATCAGGAGATTTCCAGACCCTTCCCAGCTCCGTTCCCTTTCCTGGACACGCTCCAGCCCCTCAGTGTCTCCTTGGCCATGAGGGGCCAGAGCTGTCCCCAGGACTGGAGGTGCCCCGGCAGTGCCAGCCCAGGGGACAGTCCCTGCCCTCTCCTGCTGTCACACCAGTGCTGACACAACCCAGGTGCCCTTGGCCTCTTGCCCACCCGGTGCCAGACCACCCTTCTTGGTCCTACTGCAATGAAACCCATAAAGAACGAAAGGTTTGTGCAATTAATGCCTCTTCTCCTCTTTCCTGAGCTTGGAGGGCAATTAAATAACAGCAAAAGCAGCAGGGAGAAGCTGCTCTCCCCCCTCCCGTGGTTTCCTACACTCGGTTCCCACCCGAGCAGCCCAGCCAGGCCTTCCCAGCTCCGACAGGAGCCTTCTGCTCCCCCTGCGCTCACAGGAGGCACAAGGTGTTCAACAAACTCATCCCAAGCAGCTCCCAAACCCACCCCAAACTCATCCCCTGACCCACACTCGGTGCAGAGCATCCCTGACACCGCCCTGGATTTGTTTTCCCGTCAGCGCCCGTTTCATCACCCAGAGACACTCAGAAATCACCGACTGCACCACCCGAGCTGTGACACCCTCCTGGACAATTCCAACCCTTCCTCTGATGTGCCACGGCACCTCCCGAGCCCTGTACAAATGTTTCTCTCCACTCTGCCATGTTGCTCTTCAACACTGATACAAAACATCCTATTTTTGCGCCATTTCAAATGGCTCTGAATTGTAGAGGCAACTCTTTATCAAAGCCATCTGAGGAGATGAAATAATTTTATCATCTGTCCTTTGAAGAGCTGATTTTTTTTGATGTTTCCCCCCCCCACCCCTCAAATATCCAGGCAGTTCCTGCAGCCTGCAAAATATTCTGTTGTTTCTGTCAAGTTTTGGACAAACCTCTTGATTAACGCCTCCCTCAAGCAGTTCTCCCTCCTTTCTGACTTTTTTCCCCCTCTTTTATAGCATTTGCTGAGGGGAAGGCACGTTATCAATAACAGGGATTGCACATGATGGAATCTCATTGATAGGCTGTAATAAATGATATTATAATTCAAGCAGTGGCTCCGATAAGGTAATCTGATACATCAGAAATGCAGGAAAGTGGAAATATCTGCAGAAAATGATTGTGGCTTTTGGCTATATTGCTGTTTTCCTCCACCCATCCAGCACAGAGGCAGGGAACTGAGGGGCAAAGCTCTCACACCCAGAAGGGACACACATCAATCAGATGTTTGCAGGGAGCTAAAGCGATTATTTTTAATAGATCCATCACCAAAAGTGGTGTTTTTAATAGATCCAACACCATTAAAGGGAGGATGGAGGCTGGAGGGCTCCTAAAGCTGGGGAAGGGGTGGTGATGCTCCCTGGGAAGAGGGTGGCAAAGGCTGGCCCTGGGGTCGGGGCTGTGCTGGAGTCACCCCAAAAGGAGAGATCCCACCCAGCAGGGTGATGGGAATGACGAGCTGCTTTCATCACATCCTCTTCATCTCTCAGAAATGTTCCAGCCAGCCATGGCTTTTCAGCAGTGAAGGGATTTCTTAATGGACACTGCTGGTAATTAGCACAGCCAGAGCCTCCTGTCCTGCAGCCAGGGCAGAGATGAGAGCAGAGCCTCCACTTTGGCCTTCAGGGAAGGCCAGCTCAGCTCAGCTCTTCACCAGGCCACGTCTTATCACTCTGCAATTCCTCTGCAGCTGAAATAAATCCTAGGTTCTCTCACTGCCCAAAGTTCCCTTACTGTCATGCCTGGAGGGAAGGAATGGAAATGAACTTTCTCCCCTCGCAGAGGCTGAAGGCAGCAGTGCCACACGGCAATCACAATATATATATATTATATACTCGGAATATATTAGCAAATCTTAAACCAAAACTTTGTGTGATTTGAGGAATGAGAGAACAAAGACCCAGCAGAAGATCTGTTCTTGCACCTCTGAGGGTGGCACCAGCATCAGAGACTGAACCTCCAAGTCTTGTTCAAGTCCAGGAATTTCATCAGCCAAATCCTCTCTCTCCTCTCTTCACCCAAGGTGGTCCCAGCTGAGCTTTTCCCGAGGCTCAGGACCCAGCTGGGAGCAGGGGAGGAAGCTGCAGGTCCTACCCAGCAGCTGGAGCCCAGATCGCGCGGCTTTTTTATTTTCTGAGAACATTTTACCAAACTGCACCACCTACCAAACAGCCTCAGCAAACATCCCTCACCACCCAGCGGTATGGAGAGGATCAGCCAAATTTCCAGAGAAGCCCAGGTGTGGATTGCAGAGTTTCCTCCTTTTTTAAGCAGTGAATTCCTGCAGCAGGTAACTTTGGGCAGGACAGCTCCCCTGCAGGCCCCCTGTTGCGGTGTGCGTGGCACAAGCCACCTCAGACACAAAAGATTGGTGGACTCAGAGCACCTCAGTCCAGACCCCGCTCTTCAGTGAGGGCGAATTCCCAGAGTTCTTGTTTCTCTTTGTTTGCGTGTTCCTCAGTTATTGTTCTATGTGCTCTCCACCCAGTTTTATGTAATATCTTACGTTTATGTATTCCCCTCGTTACAGATGTATGTTTCCAGAAAGTTCCCTCTTACTCGATGCCCCATTGGTCAGTCCCCTTGTTCCCCTCCCCTCAGTTGTTCCTATTGGGTATTCCCCTGTTGACTCCTCCCCTGATCCCTTCTCCCATTGGCTGTTCTCCTTCCCTCCGCCCCTTTTCCTTGGTGTATAAAACCCTGGACCCAACCTTCCTTGGGGTTTTCGATCCCTGGACCCTTTGACACAATAAAGCTGTTGGAACCCACATCGGAGACCGCTCTCATCCTTCCTCCACGGACGCATCTGCCATGGGGATTGCTAACCCAGCTAGGCTTGGTGGTTCATCCAAGCTGGTTGCAGCCCGGTCTGAGTGCCAGGGATGTCTCCAGTGCAGACGCTGATCGGGTGTGGGCCACCCAATCGCTTCATCAGCCCCCCTCCAGCCTTTGGAGAGGGTTTTCTTCACACACAGGCACGTTTTGATCTGCTCCTTTAAAACCTTTCAAACCCGTCAGCCCCAGCTGGACATCAGAACATCTCCCAGGTGGGTAACACACTGCCTGCCCTGCTCCCTGACTGGGGGGGTGGAGTTGTCCTTATTAACCTCATTGTTTTCCTCAGGAAGGATTCCATGAGCATCTTTCCTGAAGAGACTTGTGGGGAACATCGTGTTCCTTGTTCCTGATTCCGCTGCTGAAATCCAAGTCGAAGTTCCTGGTGATAAAGAAGTCTCTTTTCATTTCTCCTCCTCGTTTTAAGTACCTGCTTTGATTTAGCTCAGATTGCTCCAGCATTTTGGTTCAGGATCCTGCCGGCACTCCCACTCCCGCTGCACGGGGCCACAGGGATTTTTCCGTGAGACTCTGGAAGTCAGGTGGTGGAATCAGTTTAATGAGGAGCCTTGGGAAAGTGTTGGATCTGGTTTACTGAGCATGGAAAGAGCTGGGCTGGGAGGGTGGGATGAAGATGATGAGGGATGGGAGGGTGTTGAAGGTCACTGTGGCTGTGGTCACCCTGGCCCTGGTGACACCGGCATTGGCCTCACTCTTGGAGACCCCTCAGGCCAAACCTGCTTGAAGAACAAACCCAGCCCCCACTTTGGCACAAATCCCCCCCCAGTGGGAAAACTCCTGTTGTTCCTTCCCTGTGTTTTCCTGGACCACTCACCAGGAGCCTTTACCCTGCACCTGGGTAAGGCGGCTGCTGTTCTCTCCTGCTGCTCACACATAACAAACCTCTCTGGGTTTGCTCTCCAAGGACACCTCCATTGTCCCAGGCCCCAAAATGTGTGAACTAAAAGCCTCTGAAGAGGAGGGGCAAACTTGGGGTAATTAGACCATTAACTGAGGTTATAATTGGAGAATTAACCCTGATGTGCACATGGACCAAACTTATAAAGGTGTGAAGAACCCGTGACCCGAGGTCCATCTTGGGTGGAGCCTCTGGCCTGCCCAGGGTGTGCCTTTGAAGGCCTTCAAATAAATACCTGCTTTTATTCTCTTATTCTTGTCTAGCCTCTGTTTTTGGGGGGCCACTTCAAGGCATCACCACTATCCCAGGCAGCTCCAAGCCCCGTCTGACCTGGCCTTGGACGCTTCCAGGGATGGGGCAGCCACAGCCTCTCTTGCTCATGGAGTGTTGTAAACCTTCCTCAGTGGCCAAACTTAAAGAAACTCCACGGGAAATGAAACAGAGCTCTCAGAACAAGAGTGCTGAGAGATATAAAGAGCAGATCCTAAAAATCACCAGCTCTTCTCATCTAAATCCTTCCTCTGTTTCCTTTGGATGGCATTTTCCGCCAAAAAGTAAAAATGAAACCAAATAATGAATCTATCTGATTTCTATTTCTCTGTGAGTGAATCTCAAAAATGCATAATAATAAAAATACCTGCATGTCCATCATCCTGCTCCAGTGACTCTGCAGAACTGAACTCCCCTTTTAACCCCTTGGATTTTCTCATCCTTTGATATCCTGCAGGCGAAGACAAAGCTGGGCCCCGTCTGCTGCTTCAGTGCTTGGAGTTACCTCCTCTCCCTGCAGCACCAGGATCACTCCAGACACAAATCCACGCTGGTCTGGATCCTCTGCAGGGCCTGTGAGCTTCATTAGGAGCTGCCCTTTGGGAACAGGGCAGGATTATCCTCCTTTAATAGATGGAAAATGGGATAACTACAAAGGGATGCTTGCCACATCCTCATAACTACGTCAGAATTTAATCTGCTGCTGGGCTGGACCTCAAAGACACCTCAGTGAGGTCCATTTTATGCTGGCTGTGAGGAGGAAGATGAGGGTGGACATTCCTGAAGGATTCAGCTTCAGGCTGTGAGTCCACCCCTGCATGAAAGATTCCTATGGATGCTTTTATGTCCCCTAAATATGGGAAAGGAATAAATAAATGAGAATTTCATGGTCTGAACACTTGGGGCAGGGGCAGAGCCACCCCTGTCACACTCAGGTTATGCAGGGCAGAATCCCCTCAACAGGACACAGGGCCAGCTGAGTGAGATTTCCCCTGCCCTAAACTGGCTCATCTCTGGAAAAAGAAAAGGTAAAACCTTGGCTCCAGATGCAACATCTTAAAGAGGAAATAGCTGGGGCTGTGCAGAACAGGATGGCAGCTCCAAAGACATCTGCTTTTGGAATATAAAAACGATCTTTATTTCTGCTCTAAAGTGCCCATAAAACCATAAGGATCCATGAGAGGCTACAATAAATGCAGCAGACCTTTCTTATAGCGTGTGCAGAAGGATTTTTTTAAAGTGCATTTTTAATTATTAAAGTCATGAAAGTAGCGGATTTCTCTGTGCAGCAGCAGCCTCTCAGCACACGGATGTTTTGGGGATGGAAAGGGCCATTTTAGGTGCAGCCCAATTTGATGAAGGTGAATTTTTTCAGGGAAAGGAAAGAAATTGCACCAGTGAATCAGCTCCCTGTGCTGTTCCACTTTAAAAGGGTTCCTAAAGGGTGACTCAGGCAGGAATGGACCCACACAGGCAAAAACAGCAAAAAACCCCACAAGATTTTTCCTGGAAGCAAGGGCAGCCTTAAAGAACAGGGGTGGAAATGACTGTCACCACTTTGTCCCTGAAAATGGCCTGTGCAGGGAGAAACACCACAGGGGACAGGCAGTGCTGATGGAATTACCCAGCTGGGGCTGGCAGGAGACCCCTCAAAGCAAAGCTTTCCCCATAATTTCTTGGAAAACCACAGCCTGGTTTCTGCCTCCTCTCCCCTGATCTTCCCAATGATCACAAGTCACTGTCAGTGGCACCTGACCAAGGCAAAGCCAGGCCCTGGTGAGGCTGGAGCAGAGCTGGACACGACCCTTGGTCCTTCCACAGCTCCTCTGGCTCGCACAGAACAAAAAACCCCAACTCAGAGTAATTCAAGAATCAGTAAAAGTGTCCAAAGGAGGACACAAAGATGGTGAAGGGTCTGGAGGGGCCACACGAGGAGTGGTTGTGGTCACTTGGTGAGTTCAGCTGGAGAGGAGGAGACTGAGGGGAGACTCACCGGGGCTGCAGCTCTGATCTCTGCTCCCTGGGACAGGGACAGGACCCAGGGAAGGGCTGGAGCTGGGCCAGGGAGGGTTTAGGTTGGATTTAGGGAAAGGTTCTTCCCCCAGAGGGTGCTGGGCACTGCCCAGGCTCCCCAGGGAATGGGCACAGCCCCGAGGCTGCCAGAGCTCCAGGAGCGTTTGGGCAGCGCTGCCAGGGATGCCCAGGGTGGGATTTGGGGGTGTCTGTGCAGGGCCAGGAGCTGGATCAATGATCCTTTATCCCTTCCAGCTCAGGACATCCCGTGATTCAATAAATCCACCCCAAAGAAGCCAGCACAGGCAGCAGGAGGCTGAAGCTCCCACAGGAATCCTTCACAAGGATCCTTCCACGTCCCCATGCAGGTGCCCCTTCAGCCTCGTGGCTCCTCCAGCTCTAAAACAAAGTTAACAACAGTTTTCATCCACAGGAGGCACAGTGAGTGAAATTTAACTGAACTCCAAAAGGTGTTCTCATCTGCTGATAATTAAGTTCAGCTGAGTTTCAATAAGCTGCTAAATCTGCCCAAGGAAACCCAGGAGTCCAGGGCAGAGGAGCTGGAAATTCAAAGCTGATTCCCCAGTTCAAGACCTCAAACAGAATATTAGCTTTCCTCTTCTTTAAAAGAGAGAAAAAGATACATTTACCAGACTGAAGAAACATACAGAAAACAACAACAAAAAACCCTGACAAAATGACACGGCTTCCCAAACAGACAAGAAATAAAAAATTTAAACACTATTCCCTGAAATGCAAGTTGTTCCTGAACAGATGAAATAAGGGAGGGGGTGTAGATTCAAAGCCCAGAACTCTGGAGAGCGCCCAGCACTTCCCTGCTCGAGAATAAAATGCTTTCTGAAAAGGTTTTGTTGAACTCATTTATGGGTAATGTAAGTTACAGCTTAGTAGCGTGGTATAAATATTTTACACGCCACTACAACGAGCTTTGTGCTGAGAGCCCGGGAAATGTGGGGGTTTATTTGCCATTGTTCTGCAGGAATCAATTCCAATTGATCCGTTTGGAAGTGCCAGTGCTGCTCCCGAGGTTCTCACAGCCCCTGCTGTTGGTTTTGTTGGGTAAACTCTGGGAATGGAAATGGCTTTTTTTTGGTTGCACAAGCAGCAAACAGGAGTCACCTCCTGAACCTCCTCCAAGGGAACGTGGAGGGTTTGTAGGAAGTGCTGGAGGTGCTTTGGAAGTGGCTGGGGAAGGACACAGAGCTGATGGAGCGAGTCCAGAGAGGCTCCAGGATGATCAGAGGGATGGAGCAGCTCTGCTGTGGGAAAGGCTGGGAGAGGTGGGATTGTTCAGCCTGGAGAAGAAACCAGGGGCGACCTCAGCGTGGCCTTGCGGGGCCTGAAGGGGCTACAAGAAACACGGAGAGAGACTTGGGACAAGGGCTGGAGTGACAGGACACAGGGAATGGCTTCAAACTGGAAAAGGGGAGATTTGGGTGGGATATTGGGTGGGGAGGCCGTGGCACAGGGTGCCCAGAGAAGCTGTGGCTGCCCCTGCATCCCTGGAAGTGTCCCAGGCCAGGCTGGACGGGGCTTGGAGCAGCCTGGGATAGTGGAAGGTGTCCCTGCCCATGGCAGGGGGTGGGACAAGATCTTTAATGTCCCTCCCAACCCAAATCATTCTGGGATTCCATGATCTGAAACGCTGCTGAGAAATACCAGCACTGTCGCTGTTGTGCTGGGGACAGCGAGAGAAGAACCACGCAAAGTCCAAGGCTCAGGGATGAAAGGAAGCACTTTAATAATTTTTTTAAAGGCTTTTATATGTTAGTTCACAAAAGTGTGTTAAATGGCATAAGGTAATTGGTCTTTTGGCCATCCACCCCTTGAGGGGATTGGCCAAATTCTAAGACACTCATTTCTAAATTTTTCTAGTTAGAACCATAACAATACTGCAAAACAACCTGCAAGATAAAGGGATTCATTTACAGAAACTTCTAACTGTTTTCAGCCAGTGTCTGTGAGAAAGCAAAGACTTTCTCACAGACAGAGGCAGAAAGCTGGAAAATCTTTCTGCAACCCAGGTTTCAGCATCCACACAGCACCACAGGGAATGAGCCTTTATTTGTCCCACAGGACGTCACTGATCCTGAAGGCCCCTAAAGCCCCAGCCAGGCCCTGGCTCCCCCTGAGCTCTGTGTCCCTCTGCTCCCTCTCAGGTGGCTCCAGACCCCCTCCCCTGTTGTTCCAGCTGAGATCAGCTCCTGCTGTGCTTCCTGCAGGCTCCAAGCAGCAATCCCTGTGCACAGGGCAGGGGAGTCTCAATCCTAGAGGAGAACAGGGTGGGAAGAGCTCCGGCAGCTGGAGAGCCACAGCACCCGGCCTGCCAGTGCCACCCGTGCCACCCAAGCACAGATTTATCCTGCCAGTGCCACCTGTGCCACCCAAGCACAGCTCTGTCCTGCCAGTGCCACCCGTGCCACCCTAGCACAGATTTGTCCTGCCAGTGCCGCCAGTGCCACCCAAGCATGGCTCTCTCCAGCCTGCTAACAGTGAGAGCTGTTTTCTCTGCCCCTCAATAAATGATGTCTCCAGAGCTCTGTTTCCAGCTGGCTCTGAGGTGTGCCCAGACAGGCACTGAGGTGGCATCAGTGATCTTCAAGGTCTGCGCCGGGCTGGGAGGGCTCAGCCACCGAGAGTGAACACAAACACCCACGGAGCAGTGACAAATTCCTCCTTCTGCTGTTGAGTCAGAGCCAAATGACAAATCAGTCACAAAGCCAGGACAGAAGTCACCAGAGTCCTTCAGCCCTCGCCCTCTCCGATTTCCTAGAAAAAACTTCCATCCCAGCCCTATCGAATGGGATTGTTTCCACAAGGACAGCTATTTTTACATTTCAATTTGTCTCGGCACGTGTCTAAGCAAAGCAACACGAACAAAAGGGACACAAAGCAACAAAAGATCTTCAGCTGATCATAACGCCATCAAATTAAAAGTTTATGTTCTTTAAACACAGCAATGCCTGCCTTTGATGCCTCTAAAAAAAAAAAAAAAAGTGGTTCGACAGAGGAAATCACAGAGCGTGTGAGGAGTGGAGGTGGGAACCAGGTGCATCAAAAGGAGGGAAACAAGCACTGAGTTAATGAACGTGAAGGCTTTGACTTGGCTGAGTGGGATGGGATTTGTCATCCTCCAAAGCATTGTTTTTGTAGGGGAAAACCAGAATATTTCAAGGGTTGTTTTTTTTTTAATTTCCAACAGGACAAAAGATGAGCTGCACCACTGGCTGCCACTCTGAGCCAGGAGTTGCCACTGAACTTATCACCTCGATGTCAGAATTTCCCCTGGACTTCTTGTCACTTTTCCACCTGTCCATTACACAGCAGGAAGCACCACATCCATTTCCAACAGAAAACTGCATCCCAAAGGCCTGGGAACAAGGTGGGGAGTGATGAACCACTGGAAACACCTCATGCAGGGGCAGATTGGCTGGATGGGACTCCAGGCTGGAGGGTCACACTCCTTGTCAGCTGAGATGATCCCGCAGCTCATCCTGGTCCTAAAAATCTCAGGCTCCCACAGATTCCGTGGCATCATTTCCCAGGATGCATGTGCTAAAATTAGGGGGGGGAAAAGGT
This sequence comes from Edolisoma coerulescens, assembly GCA_013397115.1. Lineage (NCBI taxonomy): Eukaryota > Metazoa > Chordata > Aves > Passeriformes > Campephagidae > Edolisoma > Edolisoma coerulescens. The sequence continues at coordinate 189,555 of VWZW01005635.1, forward strand.
GTTCTGATTTAAATTCACCCTCCAGGCAGGCTCATTTCAGAAACTGCAGCTACTTACTCTGAAAACATTTTGGTCTGGAAACCTTATGAGATTCCAAATGTTTTATACATTTTACTGCTGAGTGGGCAAGAAATACAGACTTGTCCTTTCAATTTTATCAGCTCGTGTTTGAAATGATGGAGGACAGGCAGAGCTGTGACAGGGAGGCTGTTGGAGCCCTGCTGCAATTTGGGAAGTGTTGGGGTTCTCATCAGGCCCCTGCTGAAGATTTAGGGCTGCTCCTATTTCAGCTGAACCATCTTTACCAAGCCTCACTCCTGCATCCCACAGTTCACTGGAATTGTGTCCTGTACTGAGAAATAAATAAACCCAAACCAGACACAAAATAAAAGTCACCTCCACGACGAGCACCCTTCCCTGGCAACAGCCTCATTTCCTTCTTCTCTCATTTATAAGTAAAAAAAAAAAGAAAAAATTTAATTGCGGCAGCACATTTAGAAGGGAAAATAAAAGGCTTTTAATGCTGCTGCTGCTGCCCACGGGGTTAACATTTGCAAAAGAGCCTGCGGACATTGTAATTAACAGCTCTGAGGGCTGCTCCCAGCACAGGCGGGGTCACCGCAGCTCCTGCAGCTCTCTGGGCTCCACAGAACCCCAGCACATCCCCACTGCACCAACAGAGCCCGAGCCCGGCTGGGGCTCTGTGCTCAGGGATGCAAAGCTGTGCCCCCAGCAGCAGGACTTGCTCCAGGACGTGCCTCAAGCTGTGCCACGGGAGGTTTAGATCCCATATTAGGAACAAAATCTGTCACAGAAAGGGTTGTAAAGCATTGGGATGGGCTGCCCAGGGCAGTGGTGGAGTCACCATCCCTGGAAGTGTTCGGAAAACGTGTGGATGTGGTACTTGGGGATGTGGTTTAATGGTGAGCACGGTGCTGGTGATGGGCTGAGGGTCGGACTTGGAGATCTGAAAGGTCTTCTCTGTGACAGCACAGACTCTTTCCCGTGGGAATTTTTCTCTTCTTCTCCCTGTGTTCTATAAACAAAGATAAGGTTTGGATGTTATTGAAACTGTCTCTGGAATGATGGACAGTTCAGCCTGGCCTATCGGCCTAGGGGGAGGTTTTGAATTGACCCAATCCGGAGGAACTTTCAAAAGTCTATATAAGTTTTAGAATTAAATAATAAAATCAGAATTCCGCCTCACCTGACTCAGCCTGGTTCTTGCACGTGGCTGGCGGGACCACAGCGACACTTCTCCAGCCTTATGGATCTGTGAACCATCTCCCAGAGGCCTTGGGTCTGCCAGGCATCTCCCTTGAGCCCTTCTCAGGGACAGCAACACCCTCCCTGCCTTCCAGGAGGGAGGACAGCTCAGGAGCACAGGGACACCACAGGGACAGCCTCCCGTTGTCCCTGCCCTCCCTCCAGGCGCCCAGGAGGAGCCCAGTTTGTTCCCGGGATGCCAGCTGGGAGCTGGCCTGGCTCTCAAAGCAGTTCGGGTTTCTGCCTCTAAACCCAACAAGTTTGCTAAGATGAAATCAAGGAAGGATTAACATGGTGCAGTCAGGAGAAATTTCCATCCTAACACACCTCTCTCACTCTGTGCCTGCCTCATTAAGGAGGCTTCAATGAAATCCTTTCAAAAACACACGGCACAAAAACAATGGAGTGATTGCAGTTTGTGAGGAGCTGGGATGCAATTAGCATATGAACATCGAAATGGTTCTGCCATCTCCAGCAGCTACAGTGCTGTCTATATCTTTTTACATTCCCAGGTTTTGGGGTTTTTGGGTATTTTTTTGCAATTCTGTTCCAATTCCTACCCCTCAGCTGAAGTCCAAGGTTCAAATAACCAGGGCCAGGTTGGACAGGGCTTGGGACTGCTCTAGAGGAAGGTGTCCCTGCCCATGGCAGGGGTTGGAATGAGGTGGGGTTTGAGGTCCCTCCCAACCCAAACCGTTCTAGGATTTGGTGAGCAGCAGGAAAACTGTCCAAGGGAGTGGTGCCAAGCAGCACAAGCTCCCAGCGGGTAATACCAGCACTCAGGAGCCCCGGGGCACAGGGAATGGTTCAGGTGACAACAGGCAGAGGTGAATAAATGTGTCACTAGAGAGCCTTGGAACATCGTCCCAGTCCAACAGAGCGTTGGGAAACAGCTGCTCCTCCTGGGATCTGTCAGAGACAGGAGCTCAGGGGGTTTGGATCTTTGTTCCCTGCTACCCACGCGGGTGTTTTCCTGGGGACAGACCGGGGCAGGTGACAGGGACTGCACCCAGCCCATCCCCGCAGCCCAGAGAAGCTCACACGTAAAATTACGCCGTAGCCTGTTGTTTATCAGCTCATTAAATAATCCATAGTTACCTTGTGAGAAGGCTTCCTGTTTCCCCTACTCATCTCATCCTGCACGATCTCTGTGCCCCAAAGCAAAGGAGGAGACTCCTCTGAGTCTCGCTTGGCACAGATGGTGCCTGAGCTCGGGGCACAGCAGATGGGAGGACGCTGCCTGCGATGCTGAGGAGTTAATAAACGTTTCCCTCCAGACACCTGCCTTCATTTCTCCTTTCTCTACGAATTAAGAACATTTCTCCTGCCCTGTTCACCACTTCCTCTGGTCCATCCACTGAGTCACTTGGATCCTCTTAGGTCTGGTTTAAACACAGCTACTCCCCCTCAGTGCTCCTGGTGGCCACGTCATCGTTTCCTGTGCAAGAGCTTTATACATTGCATTTACATACTGGATTTATACACTGGAATTTTTTAAGCAAGTGCTTTACACAGCACCTGGGCCACCCTTCTCTCGACAGTCCCTGTGTCCCACTACCACAATTTCATTTACTGTCAATAACTGCTTAGTTCAGGCAAAAAGGAATTAATCCCTTGCGGCCACCCAGGAGGTTTAAAATCAGGATTTTCAGTGTTAAAGCCACAGCTGAAACCAAAGAAACAATGGCATTAGTTCGGAACAGCAGCCAACGAGCACAATTCTTACAAAGGTGAAGAGTTTCCCCTGCTCTCCGAAGGCTGCAAAGACAATCTACCTTAATGAAGAGGCACTGAAAGCAATTCCAAGCCCACGCAGCCCTGAGGTGGCAGAGCTGTGCTGGCACTGAGCTCAGAACTGCTCTGCTCTCAGCAGCCCCTCATTCCTGCCCCTCGCTGCCTCCTCTGGCTCTTTGCTGTTCCACTGTGGCGCTGAAGTGTCAGAGCTGTGAATATTCCAGCCTTTCCAGCTGTTCCGTGGAAGGGGTTCCCCTCTTCCCCAGCCACAGCCGGAGGGAAGGTCATTTCTGCCTCCGCTGCCATCCCTGGCTTGCGGGAGGTTAATAAATATTTATAGGGCTAAATGCTCAGAGGTGCAAACAATCGAGTGTTTTGCAAATGTCACTGAGTGTGATATGGAATGTGCAGGTCCCTGGGTGTGACACAGAGTGTGAAGAACCCTGAGTGTGTGATATGGAGTGTCCAGATCCCTGAGAGCGATACAGAGTGTGCAGATCTCTGGATGTGCAGATCCCTGGCAGTGTGACAAGGAGTGCACAGATCCCTGGATGTGACACAGAGTGTGCAGATCCCTGGCAGTGTGACAAGGAGTGTGCAGATCCCTGGATGTGTGATATGGAGTGTGCACATCCCTGGCAGTGTGACAAGGAGTGTGCAGATCCCTGGATGTGCCCCAGGAGGGTGGGCAGCTCCTGCCTTTGCTCACACAGAGAAACACAAACTGCTCTGACACATCCAGACAGATCCAGAGCGGCCCTGCTGAGAAGGGATGGGGGAATGAGGGGCTGGAAGTGTCCAAGGCCAGGCTGGATGGGGCTTGGAGCAGCCTGGGATAGTGGAAGGAGTCCCTGCCCATGGCAGGGTGGGACTGGATGGGCTTTAAGGTCCCTTCCAACCCAAGCTGGTCCATGATAATCATTCCATGATGACTTCCATAGACTCCAGGGTTGCATAAACACAACTCCCGCTCTGAACATCAAAGCAAAACTCTCCCAAGCCTTTTGGCCAGTCCAGGGACCACTGATATCCATGACAGAGCAATTCCAAAAGAACACAATTCCAGCACCTCAGTGTGTCCTACAGACACACAACAGGCTCTGTACAAGCAGTCTGCAAACAAAACAGACAAGAAGGGTGGCTTTGTTCCATTTTGCCAACAAGGCAAGTGCCCAAAATTCTACAGAGCCCTGTGCTCAATAAAACTGCCTCAATCCCAGCATTTCACGTGCCAACTCACATTTAAAGGTATTTGGTAACTCCCCAACCCCTGCATCCATGGCTGAGTTTTGGCTGCTGGGATATTGTCCTGGATCTGCTGCTCTGCATCCCATCGTGCAACCCCTGCGTGTTCCAAAGCACTTTGTGCCTCTGCAGAAGGAGTCGGAGGTGCTGCTCCTTCCATCCAGCACAGGATTGAAACAGCACCTCCCCCAAATTACCCCAAAATGCAGGGTGTGGCTTTTACTCAAGTGGAACCTGTCATTTGGAGAATACGGGGCTCAATCCTAATGTGGAAAATCACACACACTGCAAAGGGCAGTGGGGAATGTACAAACACCAGGGGAAAAAAGGCAGAAATTGCAGTCATTGAGTGAACAAGGTAAAAGGAAAAATCCGTGCCCTGGCAGGTGACCTCTTCCAGGCTGTTGTGTTCTCCCAGAGCTGCAAGTGTTTGTGCTGCAGCTTCGATAGCTCTGGATTCTGTGGCCACTTTGCACTGAGAAATGACAATAATTTCTTTGTTTGTGCATTAATGGAAAGGGGAGGAATCAATCTGACCAGCGTGGGGATGAATCTTTAGTCCAACGTGCAATAATGTGCTGTCACTGGGTGAGGATGAGCCATAAATAACATGGAAAACCCTTTCCCTGCTTGTTTGCATCTCAGGCCACGTGCAGCACCCTTGGTGACACCCAGAGATTCTCTGTTCCCAATCTGTGTGTCCTGGGGCTTCCAAAAGGAAAGGGTTTCTAAATTCCTGTCAATTAATTGCATTATTTCTACTGGTAGATTTAAAGTGAGTTTTTAAATGAACAAAACAAGTTTTGCAGCCTCTCCTTGTTCCCCCCCTCAGTCCAACGTGTGCAGGGCATTTATTTGAATTATTTAAACCCACTGGAAGTCACCTGAACATCAGACTTCTCCAGAAGTGACATCAGCGCCCGGGAACTGCTGACAGTGTCAGCCTTCCTGACTCAGCCATGGAGCCACTCCGGAGAAATGGAATTGGAACAGGGAATATTGAGTTTTCCCCATGGATTTCCACATGGAGACCAGTTGTACAGGCACAGGGATGGGAGATTTCCAGGCTCCATTGGCTCAGGTGACTCCACACAGGTGCTGAGTGACATCCACGGGGAGCAGTGACTGAGGTGGGACCCAGGGGAGATTTGCCATCCTGGAATTTGATTATCAGCCACATTTGCCATCCTGGAATGCGATTATCAGCTGGATTTGCCATCCTGCCTCCTGCCCGCTGCTAACACCTGCAGCCGACCTTCCTCATGTAATTCCCACATTCCAGAGGGGAGGTCCCGTGCTAAAGCCCTGAACCCGTCTGACCCAGAGGAGTGGACACAGCAGCTTCCTTATTTTGGACGTTTAAGAGGTGACAGACACGGGGATGAATCCCACAGTCCAACAGAGAGTCCTCACACCCCAAAAGCCAGAATCCTCCACAAAACCAGGACGAATATTCAGAATTCTGTTGTGGCTCTCTTCCTCCCCAAAGCCAATTCCGGAATTTTCCAGAGGAATTTCCTCGGAGCGCACAAATCCTGCACTCCCCACCTTTGGCACCACTGGCAGACCAGGAGGCCTGGCTGCTGGGGATTCTTCTGTTGTTCTTTCCAAGCCCTGTTTTGGAAACCAGCCAGCACTATTTGCTTCTCGGGCAGAGGATATGGAATTACCGTAAATTATATTGAAAAATTAGATTTATTCACCGCTGTGATAATTGATCTCCCAATCTGTCTCGGAGAGTTAGCAGCTGGTAAGAAAATAAAATGCAATTTAAATTTTTATTTATTTTTAAAACCCCCCACTTTAATTCAAGCGTGACAACAAATAAGGGGGAGAGGAGAGGATGAGTTTCTCACTTGCCAGTCCTTGTATTAAATCCTGATGATAAGAAAACAAAGCAGGAGGTGATTGCAGAGGTGTCTGAGAAATTCACAGTGCGCTGGCATTAAGCAGCAGAGCTCTGCAGGGGGGTCTGATACCCTTGCACATAATTATGTGTAATTGCACCTCAGCCCTGAGCAAAGGGATTATGGCCAAGGACGTGCCTGGAGAGGAATCCCCGGGCTGGGCTGTCACTCTGCTGGAGCTGCTGCTATTGATGTTGACAAACCAACATTCCACCAGTGACTCCAGGAATTCGGCTCCTCTGTCAAAGCCTCTGTAACTGGGCCCATCAAATCTCCGACTGTTTTCTCTCGGGCCCTCAGAGGGAGAAGAACCAGCCCCAAAACCTGGCGTTTGTGATGGCTCCTCTCATTAAGGCTCTTCTCTGTCAGCCCCTGCTCAAATCACATCACACATTACAGATGGAGACAGGATTTGGGTTTTACACCGAGATTAGCTCCGAGGAAATGTATTTTTATCTGCTGGGAGCAGAAAGAAAGAACTCCATAATTCACCATAACCCAATCACTTACAAAGTGATCGGCCAAACAGTGTTTGCAGGGGCTTGAAAAATCTCGTGCTGTCATCGGTAATAAAATAAGAATGATAATCCTGCTCCCTGGCTGAAGGGGAGCACAGGAATGGACACGTCATTAAAAGGCAGGATAATGGTGTAAGGGAGAGGGGGAGATCCTGGCTGGAGCCAGCGCAGTCTGGCAGCCCCATTTACAGCAGCAGATAAACACGATGAGTTCTTAAAATTGCCAGCCCCGGAACTCTGAGCGTGGAGCAGCTCTGACTTCATTTCACAGAATCACTGAGGCTGGAAAAGTCCTCCAAGGTCATCAAATCCAACCTGGGATCAATCCCCACCTTGTCACCAGCCCAGAGCACTGAGTGGCACATCCAGGCCTTCCTTGGACACCTCCAGGGATGGGGACTCCAAACCTCCCCGGGCAGCCCCTTCCCATTTCCCTCTGTCCCTCCTGGGGGTGAGAGGAGCAAGGGAGGTTTGGGGGAATTCGGCACTGAAAGGGAGGTTTGGAAAGACCCAGTTCTCCCCCAGCCAGGGGAGGAAATAGAGAGAGGGAAACAGAAGGAAATAGATGGAAATAGATGGAAATAGATGGAAACAGAAGGAAACAGAAGGAAACAGAAGGAAATAGATGAAAACAGAAGGAAACAGATGGAAACAGAAGGAAATAGAAAGAAATAGAAGGAAATAGAAAGAAATAGATGGAAATAGAAGGAAATAGAAGCAAACAGAAGGCCTGACCCTGACACTCAGGCCAGCAAGTCCCACTGAAATATTTCACCAATAATTCACGACTATTGGACAAATATAATTCATCCTGGCTGTATCTGAAGCTTTGATACATCATGAAACAAATTATTAGCTGGAGTGACCTTATACTTTCTAATTGCAACAGTAAATAATATCCCAGAAATAAAAAATGGTGCAGAGAATCCCAACGTAGCAGCAGTGCCACTAAAACCAAACCTTTCTGGCGGCACAGGGAGGGTTAATCAGCCTGAGAATTCAAAATCATTTCCTTCCACACTTGTGCTGTGGCATTTGCACAGATTATCAGTGGGGTACAGCAACAAGAGCAGCTCACGTAGCTTAAAAACCACATTATTTATATATATATTATATATATAATAACATATAATGAAATAACAAGCACCCAGGCAGGCCAAGTGTATTTTTGTTCTCTAATCTTCACGTCCAGAAGCCACCTCACTCGCAGGCTCATCCTTCTCTGTCTGCAGTATTGTTCCAGCAGTTGAGTAGGTTAAGAACATTTGTATTATTATTATTATTCCCACTATTTCTGATTTGCATGCTAATAGTTATCTAGCAGTTCAAATCTCAATTAGGAGCCCACACAGCACAATTCACGGCGAGGTTGTAAATGTGGAAATGTACTCAGGCTCACAATGAAGGCAGCTCATCAGCCAGCACTGGGGTTTAGTGTTATTAATTTGGTGTCATTGAAAGGCTTCAGAGTGCTTGCTTCAGTTAATGCACGTTCCTGGATATGTTGGCTGCTTTTTATTGTGATGGATTTTATGTTTCAATCACACAAAGTTGCCCAGGGCCCTTTAGCAGGGCTTTTTTTTCTTTCATAAAATCAAGGGAAATGAAATGTGTTGGTCCATCAGCGGCTCTCCAACAGGATTTTCCTCACCAGCACCTGGGATGGAACAAACCCTGCAAAACTGCTACGAAAAATGGAATTCCTTGAGCCAGTCCTGAGCGAGAGCAGCGGTGAGGGGGCTGAACAGGGATTAATTACTGCCTGAAGAAACCCAGATCCCTTAAAATCACATATCATCATCACCTCACACCCCAAGTCCTCATCCTGAAGTTCCCAGTTCTGCCCTACACCTTCTGTACACCTTTGGAAAAATCCTGTTGTGCCTCCAGTGCTGTTTTCTCTGGTTTTCCCTTATTTTTTTTTGGCTTCTCAGCATGGACGGTGTGACTGCCAGTGCACTGAGGGCTGTGAGAACAGGACACAGAGCCAAGGGCAGCAACAACCTCTGCAGAGAAACCACAAACACTAAAAATGAAGGGGAGTTTTGCTCAGCTAAGGATGGAGCTGACTCGTTCTGCTTATTTAGGAGGTTTCAGTAATGGTGTCAACAGGTTATTGGGACATGATTTCAGTGCTGTGTCCCCCAGCACAGTGACAACGGCCACCTCAGCAGCTTCTGACACGCAGGAGCCTCTCCTTCCTCCCTCCCTGCACTCGACAGCAACCTCCAGGTAATTATCCACAAGGGCAGAGCCCCAGGAGAAGCCATTTCTCACTCCACTGCTGCTCAAGGGCCACCAGGTTAAACAAGTGATGGAAAACCTCTGGGAGATGCTCTCCTGCTTCCCCCCACAGCCCCTCGTGCACGTGGGGGTCGTGTCCTCCACCCCGGGCAGGGCTTGGAGGGGGTTTATGGCACCTTGGGGAGGCAATAAATTGGCAGCAGCACAGGAGACATCCAGCTCGTGGTCAAATGGCAGCTGCAAAGAGGGAGGAATGGGGTAAGAAAGCTGCTGGAAATGTTTTTGTAATGGCCACTAAGGAAAAAAACAGGTTTTGGGGGAAATCATATTGCAATTTATCTCTAATGGCTGCAATATTGGGAAGTGTTTAAGGACCAGAGTAAGCACACACAGCTTCTGCTTCCACAGGCACCGGAGTGAGTCACATCCCTGGGACAAGGGGTATTTGCTGATGGAAAAGCCGTGGTCCCTCCCACCAACGACCTCTGAAGGGCTTTAAAAATGCTGATAATACCCCAGAAGTTAGCAAAGCCAACAGTGGGAATGGCAGGGCTGGAGCAGCAGAGAGCGACGGCTCCTCCGGGGATTCTGGCTGGATTTTGGCACCTCCTGTGCTGTGAGCAGAGAAAAGGATCCAAGCACTGGTGTGCTCACCAGACCCTTCTGATCATCAGCCCTGCCAGGACTCCTCATGATTAAACACAACTCAAAGACTGTTTCTTAATCATGACTTATTACTATGGTAACACCAGGCAGTCAAAGGGAATTATGCAAGGTCCTCCCCAGGGGTGGGAGAGGGAGAGGCAGCTCTGGTCACCGACAGGTGAGGCAGGGAGGGAGAACAGAGAGAAAAACCTGGCCCAGGCTTCTCCTCACTAATTAGCAACTCAACAATCAATATTGCAGAGGCACCTGGAAGCCCAGTCTTTCCCTGAACCACTGGGCCTGGTGCTGTACAAAGCACAGGCAGCTCAGAGCCAGAATTCTGGTTGCAAATCAAAAAGCTGAGGGAATTGGGATTGTTCAGCCTGGGGAAGAGAAGCTTTGGGGTGTCCTAATTTTGGCCTTTCAGTGCCTGAAGGGAAGCAAGAGGATGGCAGGGGCTGGAAGGAGATGATCTTTAAGGTCCCTTCCAGCCCAAATCATCCTGTGATCACATCTTGCAATAAACACAAAGTTTCTCACTCCTGAAGTGAAAGAGAAGGAATTTACCCCAAATCGCACCATGGATTTCCCCACACGGACATTCCCTTGAAGCCTGATTTGGGTAGGGCACTCTCCCTGGGCTGCACATCAGTGCCAGCACAGAAATGGACCTATTATTGTTATTTCTGGGCTTTGTTTCCCACCGCAGCCTCCAAAAAGCACTTGTTGCATTCTAGGGGGGAAATAAAACCCCTTTTATATCCCTACAAGGAAATGATTAGATAATTACTCAGCAATAAAGCAGAACATATAAGAAAGTGCTGTTCTCATCATCATTCCTTGAAGCATCTTGTCATTATTATTAGGAAATGATCTATTTGTGCCAGGCTAATTCATATGGATTGTAATTCCAGGACATAAATTACCCTGCCATGTGTACTCAGAGCAGAGGAACAGCAGCAGAGGTGCTGAATGTTCAAACCAATTTGTTAACAGGCTTTTCCTCCCCAACCTACTGCCCTCCTTTTCAATCTGCTGCATCCCAAAGAGTTTCCAAGGGCAGATATCCATATATATTTATTAGAAAGCCGTGCCCTAAAACATCTGAGGTTACCTCTTGGAACTTATTCACAGGCTGTGTCACAGCGAGAGTGGTTTAATGGTGCAGGAAATACATCTCTGTAAAGCTGTGTACATCCTGCTTTAGTGGTGACAGAGAGATTATGGTCCATCAAATCAGTAAATTAATTTAGTGCGTGTGAAGGAGGACAGAAGCAAAAGGAGAATTTCCCTTGAGAAACTCATTCCAAGCACCAAGCTCCTCTTTCCTCGTCTACAACCCTTGTACAGCTTCCAAGAGTTTTCCAGAGTGGCCAAAATACCTGCAGATATTTTAGAAGGAGTGTTAGAAGTGTTTAGAAGGTTCTGGAAAGGTTGGGCCAGAACCTCTTGTCCCTCAGGTCTCAGTGGTCAAATAGTTTTCCTTCCTTGCCCGCCTGGTACCCACGCCAAGGTGAAGAACTGCAGGGACTTCCCCCCACAAAAGGATGACAGATTCCTCCTCCCTCCCCAGCAGAACCTTTCTCCTCCTGCTCTGAACACACACAGACCAGCTCTCCCTGCCTTGGGTCTTTTTTTTTTGGAGATGTTTCACTTTCTCCAACCATTTCTCACCGAGAGGGCGAACAGAGGCGAATTTTAACCAAACCCCGAGCTGTGCCTCCGCTGCCTTTGGCATTTCTCAGCCCTGTTCTCACTCTGTTAAACACCGGCTCTTTGCAGGGAGGGAACAGGGGCCGACAGTCCGTGGCTTTGCATGACAAAAACCCCGTTTAGTCGAGCAGTGGGGGACGGAGTCTCTTCAGGAAACCAGATAATCCAGAAACTGGTGCTAATAAATTATTGACTTTCCCACTGCTCTTCCAGGAGCAGCTCATGGCTTGCGGTAATCGCTTTGCTTCCACCCTCCGAGTCCAGCTGTGGCTCTTGGAAGAGCTCATTTATGGCAGCTTGTGATAATGGGATATTTTAGCAATGTCAGCTTTTGCACAAGGTATAAAAATCCACCGATTTACTGCCCCCTGCTCCCCGTGCAATCAGAAAAGGCAAAGAAACCCATAAAGTGTGTCTCGGTCACGTTGAGGTGAACACGACTCCCCTTTCCTGCCCTGCCCGTGTTTGGATTGAGTTCCCTGCCAGGCACAGAGGACCCGGGTGTCCCTCCTGTCCTGGTGATGCTGTGCCAGGAGCTCAGCTTGGGTGCAGATGCAGCTGCCAGGATGCTGCTGCCTGAGAGCTGGGTGATGTTATTTCGCTCCAGTCTCCGGCACTGACCCCTCTTTGTCCTGCCCAAGAGACAGAATCACACCAGGGTTGGAAGGACCACGCTGGACCCGCAAGGTCCTGTTCTCCCCCAGCCTCTCCAGGTGCCTGGGGTTGTTCCTCCCCTGCATCTGCTTTTCCCTTTGCTGATTCCAGACAGTTCCTCTGTGCCCACCTCTCCAGCACTCTGGGGTTCTCCTCTCAGTTTTGTGTCTCCAGAGAACTCGCTGAGGAGGTTCCTGCCCCTTCAGCAAGGCATTGGTAAATAAATTAACACAGGGCCCAGCACTGAACCTTGAATAGTCACAGAACTACTTCTGATTCTGGTCCTGGCCTGGCTCTCCTGGACACCTCCCGCAGCTGGAGCTAAATTTTAAATTTGAGGCTTTAAATCAGGCAGCTTGAGCACAGCCAGATCAGCGTTCGGAAGCGCTGGTTCCAAGATTTACCTGGGTGAAATTCAGGGCAGTTCTCAGGGCTGCAGCTGTGAGCAGATGTGACACAGGCAGCTCTCCTTTCTAATTGCACCAGACTGCATCTTCCTGGGGACCTGGAGCCTCTTCTGCTGCCTTTGCAAAGCACCTGGCACAGCAACGTGTTGATGCAAGGAGGCTCCCAGGCAAGGAGCTGATGCTAATTAAAAAGATGAGCACGCCAGACCTTCAGTCTATAAATCAACAACATCCCCTGCCACGACCACACAGTCAATTTACAGCAGCTGAGTTCTTACTGTGGGGAGTGACACTTCAGCACCAGCCAGAGCTGCCCACAGGTAACCCCAAAAAATGCTTCACATGGATCAGGGGAAAAATGCCTTGTTAGCAGGGCTGGGGGAGAGCAGAGGGAGCACTGTCTGGGCTGGGGGCACCTGGAAGGCACCGCTGTGACTTGGGAAGGTCAGGAAAGGCTTTGGAAGAACCAGGGTCTCTCCAACACCTGCCCGGCTAATGATGCACATCCATCTCCACCCAGCACACCCAGTGTCCTTCTGCCTTTGGTGCAGCTGATTTAGGAAAAGCAAGACTTGCACATCAGTGTTTTCAATAAATCCTGACTAAATTATCACAGCTGGGCCCTTCTGCCCTTAAAAGCCGAACGTTTTCTACAGCAGCGAGGGAAGTCGCTTGATATGATGGCAGGAGGGAAAGGGGGGGGCAGGGAAGACTTTCTGGAGTTGGAAGGAGAGAATAATAAATATATTTTTCCCCTTTAACGGAGGCAGCTTTTACAGCGAAGCTAAAACACTGCAGGGACTCCTGGGGATCAGATCCTGTCAAAGGTTTGCATTTCATGGCTGAGCTTTGAAAGGTGAGGGCAGTGCATTTGCTGGGAGACAGAATGATAACTTCGTCCTTCAGGCTGAAATAACAGACTGAACATATTTCCATTCAAACAAGAGCAGAATCCCCGGGATAAAGGGTAAGTGGGTGTGGGTGTGTGCACTGGAGAAGCAGAACACAGAACATCATCGTGAGGGTCACAGGGGACATTCTGTGCCCCTGGGAGGATGCTCTCAGGGGCTGGGTGGTGCTTGACCTCCTGGGCTCTGGAAAGCTACAGCAGGGAAAGCTGGAATTGGTTATCACAGAATCCTCATGGAATGGTTTGGGTTGGGAGGGGACTTAAATCCCATCCAGGGATTTCCATCCCCTGCCATGGGCAGGGACACCTTCCACTATCCCAGGCTGCTCCAAGCCCTGTCCAACTGGCCTTGGACATTTCCAGGGATGGGCATTATGAGGCCTGACAACAACCCTGCACTTCAGGGTTCAAAGTTTGCAAGATGAGCTGAAGGACGAAGAGCTGATGCACCAAAACCCCTCAAATCACTCCATCTCAGGGAGAACAGCAGGGGAGAAATCAATAACCCAAGCAAGAAACTGTAATAACAGCTGACATTTATCCAGCATGGATAGCCAGGTGTCCCCAAACACTTGACAGATATTACAGGCTGAGCTGATTTACAAGCAGGGATCTGGCTCCTTGCACAACATTGATTCCCAGGCTGAGGCAAAGGAACTCCTGTGGATTTTGTGGTAACCTTCAGCCACCTCTCCACTCCAGGGCGAGTGTTGGGATGCTCTGACCTTCCACATCCCACATGGTTTAGCGTGGAAATTCCTTCCACCAGGAATAAGGCAGCTCCCATTTGGGGGAGGAAATCATTTGTTTTGGGCAGCTGCACAGAAAACCTCCAAATACTGTGAGAGAGGCTCAGAAGCACCTTCACGGTGCTCTGCTCACCTTGTAATTGCCTCCTTCCCATCAGGAGTCCAGCTCACACATCCCTCTGCTTTCCATTAGACAGGGAACTGTTCCAGGCAGCTCCTCACCCTGGATTTGCCTTTGGCACAGCAGCTCAGCACGAGCAGCAGTGACACTTTGAACAAGGTGTTTCCTTGTCTCTGCCTCAGCCTTACATTCCTGCTACAAAGGGGAAAAAGGAAAACAGGAGAGGGGATAAGAACGGGATTTAAAGGCTCAGAAAAAAACACTCCAAAACAAACAACAACCCCACTGCCTTGGAGCTGGCAGGGCAAGCACAGGTCTGATGGCACTGAGGGCTCCAGGACCCCAAACGCTTGTTGGGCTCGAGGCACTGAAGTGACACCACTCCATGTGCCACTGTCCTCGTCCAGCAGGCAATGCCTTGTCTGTGCTGCAGCCCAAACAGGTCCAGCTACACCGAGGGGGTGCTGAAACCTCTGTAATTTAAAGAGATCTGAAGGGAAGACAGAATCAGGCTCAGGTGATGAGGAGAGGGGATGTTACCGAATGCACTGGGTTTGCATGTCCTGGTTTTGGTGGCAGGGGGTTACAGGGGTTGCTTCTGTGAGAGGCTGCCAGAAGCTCCCTCCATGTCCAGCAGAGCCAATCCCTGCTGGCTCCAAAGGTGGAGGTGCTGCTGGCCCCAAAGGTGGAGGTGCTGCTGGCCAAGGCTGGGCCAGTTAGGAATGGTGGCAACGCCTCTGGGATAACAGATTTAAGAAGAAATCAAACCAAAAAGTTGTTGCACGGTTGGAATTGCAGCCAGAGAAGAGTGGGGTGAGAACTTGTGAGAGGAACAGCTCTGCAGACAGCGAGGGCAGGGGAGAGGAGGGGCAGGAGCTGCTCCAGGCACCGGAGCTGGGATTCCTCTGCAGCCTGTGGTGAAGATCATGGTGAGGCAGCTGTGCCCCTGCAGCCCCTGGGGATCCACGGGGATGCAGAGATCCCCCCACAGCCCCTGGGGATCCCCCCACAGCCCCTGGGGATCCACGAGGGATGCAGAGGTCCCCCCACAGCCCCTGGAGGAGTCCCTGCTGGAGCAGGGGGATGCCTGGAGAGTGCTGTGACCCCGTGGGAGCCCCGTGGACAGAGGCTGGAGCAGCCTGTCCGTGCAGGACTGACCCCGTGGCAGAGTGACCCCTGGGGCTGCAGCAGTGTGAGGGGGCTGCTGCCTGTGGGATGGAGTCACCTTGAAGAAGTTCCTGGAGAACTCTCCCGTGGGAGGGACCCCAGGGTGCAGCAGGGGAACGACTCCTGTCCCTGAGCAGGGGGAGAAGCCACGGGGGATGAACTGACCATGGCCCCCATTCCCTGTCTCCCTGTGCTGCTGGGGTAGGAGGTAGAGCTGGGAAGGAGGGAGGGGTGGGGGGAAGGTGTTTTTAAGGGTTTATTTTACTTCTCATCATCCTGCTCTGACTTTGTTGGCAACAAATTCACTCCATATCTCTAATTAGAGCCTGTTTTGCCCATGCTGAGCGATCTCTCCTGGTCCTTATCTCAACCCACGAACCCTTCATAAAATTTTCTCTCCCCTGTCCAGCTGTGGAGGGGAGTGAGGGAATGGATTTGGTGGGTGCTTGGAGTCCAGCCAGAATCAACCCACTGCCCCAAGCGTGCACAGCAGCTTCACACCTCACCCCAAGGGGCAGCTCGCCCTCTCCAGAGCTCAGGGCTGTTCCAGGAGCTCACAGAGGGCACAGACGCCGAGCCAGGTGCTGCTCACACACAGCAAGACACCCAAGGTGTGGAGCCACAAATCTCTACAAGGCCTGGCACAATTGCCTTGTCTTCCTCTGTACTCCAGCACTGCTCTGGAGAGGGACTTCAATCCAACATCCACCATGGAAACACCACATCCCCACCTCTCCCTCCTCGGCTTAGAGCTGCTGCACGTTTGCTTCTAATAACCACGTAAACATGTGGGGATTTCTTCTGATGATCAATAAAAAAATCCTTGAATTTTTCATGTGTTTTTCACCTCGTGTTTTCCTCCTCAGGGCACTCTGCCCGTGCTGCACGAGGAGCGTGGCAGGAAGCGAAGGAAGCCGGAGCAAGGAGCCAGCAGGGCTGTGAATCCCAGGATCACCTGGAAGCAGCACCACTGCCTCGTGCAACAGAGGAAAAACACCGAGGTCTGAAACCCCTCAGCCCTTCTCCTCTCCCTGAATGGAAGCCACGTTTGATCCCCCCAGGTTCCCCTTGTCCCTGCCCCTCAGGACATCACCCAGCTGTGGCTGGAGTGGCAGCCTGAGTTGGCTGATGCCAGCTCTGGGATCAGCCCTTCCCACAGTCCCCTCCCAGCTCACTTCCCCCTGCTCCTTCCACAGATTCCCGACTTTCAAATTAAACGTGCAGGAAAGGTGGGAAGTTCTGTGTGGGGAGTCCAAAAGAAGAGCAGCACCAACAGCCCATCCCAACTTCTTCAAGGGCTTCCCGAATTCCCACTTCACATTTCTCCCTCAGAACATCCGTGCTGCCAAGCAGCTCTGCCACTCTGGGACGTGTGACAATTCCTCTGCTATTTCCATAAGCCCTGGGAGAAGAGTGGAGGATGGATTTGCATGGAACTGCTGCAAAGTTTCCCAGCTCGCTGCAGCTTGAAATCACAAAAGAGGAGCTGGATGGGAGGTTGTTGAGACAGATGAGACACAAAACACTCCTCCTTTCAGGCAACAGATTCCCTTCCAGGCCTTGGGTAGCTGCAAAGAAAGAGAAAAACTGTTCTAAACTCTCCAATGATTGTTCCATCAGCATCAGCTACAATCCATCAATCAGCCTGAGCTTCCAACTTGGAATTCACAGTAAACCAAGACGCTGGGAAAAACCCTGAGGAAACAGGAATAAAAACAATCCTTTTGCCAAGAAATCAGCTCCCAAAGCGTTCGCATCTCGCCCCTCCAAACGCTGAAGGACAGAGTGAAGCCTTCCCAGTTAAACCTGCTGCTGGTGTTCTGATCGCTGCTCATGTCCTCGCTATACTTGAGCTCCTTCCGGATAAACAAACCTGGATTAAGTTTTCCAGTATCATAATCATAATTGGGGAAGAAAATTAAAATCTCACTGCTATTTGTTCAGCATTACAAAAGCAGCTGTGTCAGGCCGAACAAGCATCATTAGTTCCACCGAGAAGCCTTTCAGCTCCATGCAGGGACCAGAGCTCAGTTAAACACCCATTGAGATGTTGTTCCCCAACTCACATTTCTCAGCTGGGTGACTCAACAGGCTTTCCTTAATTTGCCAGTCACCAATAGCAACCCCTAAACCCCCCCAAAAAAAGAGCACACAGAAGGATTTTTGGCAGCTCCCAGTACCTAGAACAGGGCTGGGGTGAGGTCATGGGCTCTCCTTATATTAAAAGCTCTGCACACAGGGGATGCTATGAATGAAAAGCAACGTGGAACGTGATGAGGAGCCAGGCAAAGGAGCTCGGATGGCAGGAATTATGCTGAACCTTCTCCCAAATGTTACCTTTGTCCAGTGCTCTCCAGGAGGCAGGGCTGGGGTGGTGGCAGGGGCTGCACTCACCCTCTAGCTGCTCTGAATTCAGAATTTTAAGTTCCCTCCTCAGCAGTGGGGTCTCTGCAGCTGCTCCCTGAGACCACGGGAGATGTGCTATCACTCACCCTCCCCAAAGCCTCGGCAGCAAACAGCCAGCCCGAGAGGATTTACGAGGAACACACCGATCCCAAATCCCTCTTGTTAAAGTTTATTGCTATGGCAAAGCTCTGCTGCAGAGGGAGGTTGTTGTAGCAACGCTTTGCCATGATTTTAACATCACCTCTCTCTTCTCCTGCCCCCAGAGGTGCCATCTCCACCATGGAGCTGCTCAGTGAGGTGGCAGAGGCAGGGGATGCCCTGCACAGCTCCCTGGAGCATCTCCCTCTCCTGCTTCCCCCAGCATTCCACATCCACCGCAGGCAGTTCTGCATCTTCTTTGAGAAAAGCACTGGAAACACGATACAAACACGCCCACTGCCAAAGCAGCTCCCCAGGCTGAGCCTTCCTTGGCACAAAGTTAAGGATGCAGTCTCCGACAGTTTGGATGAAGCTTTCTTTTCTCCCTTACCCATTATGAATTTAGGTTAGGAAGAAAACCCTTCACGGACACCTGCCTAAATCCAGGCGTATTTTGACTGCACCACATTTCACAGAATCGCCAGGTTGGAAGAGACCTTCAAGATCACCGAGTCCAACCCATGCCCTAACACCACCCCAACTAAACCATGGCACCGAGTGCCACATCCAATCTTTTTCTAACACATCCAGGGATGGTGACTCCACCACCTCCCCGGGCAGACCATTCCAGAACTTTATCACTCTTTCAGTAAAAAACTTCTTCCTAACATCCAACCTAAACTTCCCTTGGTGCAGTTTGAGGCTGTGTCCTCTTGTTCTGTCAGTTGTTGCCTGGAAAGAGAGACCAACCCCCACCTGACTCCAACCACCTTTCAGGGAGTTGTAGGGAGTGATAAGGTCACCTCTGAGTCTTCTTTTCTCCAGATTGAACAACCCCAGCTCCCTCAGTTGTTCCTCACAGGGCTTGTGTCCCAGGCCCCTCACCAGCCTTGTTGCCCTCCTCTGGACGCGTTCAAGCATCTCAAATTCCTTCCTTCAGTTTGTGGTACCCACACAGTGCCAGAGCAGAGGGTGCACACATTCACTTCTACCACTCCTGTCAGCAAGAATATTCCCTTTGGACCTTCCAATCCTCAGAGGAATTTCACCAGAAGGAGCCAGACAAGCCCACAGACACTTTTGTTTCTCCTTTACACCTCATTCAGCTGTAGCCTCGTGTTCCCCGCACGAGAGCCCAGCACCCCCACCTTAACACAGGCTCTAAATAACATCTCCCCTTCCTTTCCTTTCTCTGCTTTTTCATCTTTCCTAACTCCACGCTACATTTCTTCCCTGCAAACACCCAATTTAGATGGCATCAGGAGGTGCTAACAAAAAATGCTTCACTGTCTTGTCAGCAGATTACAGAAAGGCGTCTCATTCAAGTTTATCCAGTTGGAAACAGAAGTAATTGATGTGGACTTGAAAAATATATGATTTGGAAGAGGGGGGTGGGGGAAGCTGCTCGCCAGCCTCGCTGTTCCACCCAGCTCATCCCTCAGTCGCTGGCCCGGGGCTGGTTAATCAGGAGCTCCATTATCACCTCCCTTTCCCGCATTTACCTCGGGCACAAGGAGCTGGGATGAGGACAAGGTGTAAACGTGCACGTGCTGCAGGTCCCGGTCTGGCTCTGCTCTCTGCAAATGAAGCTGCAGCCAAGGGAGAAGCAAGGATTCAATTAGGACAGGGACTGTGTTTGCCCAGGCAGGGATGTTGGCTGGGGCGGGGGGACTGGAGTGAGGTCCCTGTTCCTCCTCCCTCGGGCACAGCTGCCCCTTCTGACAGTGCCAGCTTCACTTCCAAAGGCAGGAGCAGCAGGGAATGTTAGAATCCCAGAATAGTTTGGGTTGGAAAAGACATTAAAGCTCATGCAGTCCCACCCCTGCCATGGGCAGGGACACCTTCCACTCTCCCAGGCTGCTCCAGGCCCTGTCCAGCCTGGCCTTGGCCACTTCCAGGGATGGGGCAGCCACAGCTTCTCTGGGCACCCTGTGCCAGGGCCTCCCCACCCTCCCAGGGAGCAATTCCTTCCCAACATCCCATCTAACCCTGCCCTCTCTCCGTTTGAAGCCATTCCCCCTTGTCCTGTCATGCCCCTGTAAAAAGCTTAGGGAGTGGTGGCTCCTGAGCAGGGCTGGGACACAGCAGCACTCCCTGATCCCCAGGGCTCCCAGCACGAGGAATGTCCCAGCATCTCCCACAGCTGCACCAAACATCTGCCACGCCTCACTCAGGAGATGGGAATGCCAAGTCCCAGCACAGCACAGGGGTCCTGACATTCCCTCCGCATCTCCCAGGTCAGAACCTGACTCTGAGCCACGGTAGCAAACTAAAGCCCTTTTGCCAAGACCCAGAAGGACCCGTGGGTGAGCACTGACATTTCCCTCGTGCAGCTGCACCATCCTATTAAAACCAGAATTATCTGTGCAATCAGCTCTCCTCATCCCAGCTAAACAACCCCTCCCGTGCAAAGCAAGTCACTCCAAAGCACAGTTTGAAATTATTATTATTATTTCTATTGCACAAAGCCCCCCCCCAGGTGAGAGTCCAACCAGAACAGGTGTTGCACATCCTTTATTTCAATTAAATACTGTAATGGGGAGAGCAGCCCAAGGCTACAGGGAGCCAAATTAGAAAATTGCATGGAAAACACAAATAAAATGGATCAGAGTCACTCAGGTGAGGCTCACGGCAACGTGGCTGCCTGCTCCTCTGGGTAGCTCTGCTGGTAAGGAATGAGGCAGTCGGTTCTCAGGGAAAGGCCCTCTCACAGTGACATTTTCTGCTGACACCATGGCCAGCCACGACTCCTGCTGAAGGGGAGGAACAAGTCCTGCTTCGGATGGACCCTCCCAGGTTTGTCTGAGACTCTCACAGAGCTGAGAACTGAACTCAGGCAACTGCTGTTGAATGTCCGAGTTGTCTGCAGCACCAAGGTGAGAAGTCACGAGCCCAGCAGCTGAAAGCCTTTGGAATGATATTTTCCCAGCAGATTTTAATTTTGGAAAGGAAAAATGGACTAGACCAGCAGCTCTCTGCTACCTGCCCAATCCAAGGACATCACTTTGCCAAGGCAGCTCACCTGGGAGTCCAGGAAAGAAGGCTTTTAAAACTCAGCCATAACTGTTTGTCCTCCTCTGCTCCACATTCTGGGGTCCTGCATCAAAGCAGATAAATAAAGCACCCAACTCCACGCCCACACTGCCAATAAACTGGGATACTTTCCCTTGGGATGGAGCCATTCCGGAAGGGAAGCAGCATTTACAAAAGCTGACACTGATTTCGGGAGAAATATATTTGGAACAGTGGAAACATGGCACTGAAATCCGCCTCTCCTTTTCTTTGAAATTAAAAACCCCAACACAACCCTTTCCTCAGATTCCTCCCCAGGAAGATGAAGCCAATTTTCCAGCATCCCAATGAATATTTCAAAGATGAGTGTTTCCTTAAGCTAATTGGTGCCCATTATCATGGAATTAAAAGCCAAATGGATTGAAGGCAATTGAGCCTCATCACTTTCATTATTCTCTTTTCCCCAAAGACATTCCTGATTTTTAACTCCTCTGACCCCTGGGCTTTCAGACAGGTTTTCTGACAGGTTTTCTCACAGCACGAGAGCTCAAGGAAAGGCCCATGAACTGCAGAGGGCAGAAGGGACAGGTGGAGAGGCAGGATAAACAGTTCCAGAGGGAATTCCAGCTCGCTGGGAATGTGCTCCCACCAGTTTGCATCCATCCCCTGCCTTTCCCGTTTGTAACCCACACACTGACCCGGAACCTCGCTCCTCCTGTCCTTGCTACTCACCACATGGGCTTTTTCCGTGCTAAATCCCACAATTCAGCTTCCAATCCAACCCCCTGGATGCATCCCTGCTCCCCAGAACCCTGCCTGGCTGGACAACTGCTGGAGCAGGGCAGGTACAACCTTCAACAGCAGAGCTTCACCTTGCGCTGATCTCCGAAGGAGAGAGAGACTCCGAAGGAGTCTCTGAAGGACTTTGGATTTTTAAATTTAAGGACTGACACAAGCAACAGGTGACAGACTCTGCCCTTTCCTGCTGTCACAGCTATTCCACCTACCCAGGATCACCGGGATTTTTCCTTCAGGTCCCACCCACTTTGTTTTTTGCCTTTTCCCGTGGTTGGCTCCTCACTGCAGGCAAACCAAAGCCCCCAGGACAGCAGCACTGAGCAGCTGCTTGTTCACCGAACAGCCCAAGTGTGCATTGGCACCTCTTAAACCCCGGCACACAGAACTATTTGTTACTCAGCTGAAAGGCTCCCAGAGAAGCTTTTGTGGCTGAAATGTGACTTTTTCCCCTTTCCATAAAGGAGGAAAACAAACCCAAGCAACTCCTGCAGGCAGCTTCCCATTTATTGCCACCTCCTCCAGCAGTGTGCACTGGGGACTGCCGTGAGGAACTACAGGAATTGGGAATGAATTCCTGCTTTTGCCACCCAGACTCAGGCCCTGGCCACTGCACAAGGGACTAAACGGGACTGCTGGTCTGTTCTGGAGCTGGAATTTCCTTTGGGAAAGCTGTCAGTGCTCTCGGAGTCCCCGATGAACACGCAGGTCTTTGAAGGAGGCCTGAGGAGTGATCTCAAGGAATGCCAGTCATGCCTAGCTCAGCCTTCCCCCCCTCCCACACGGGGCTTTTGTTCACTCGCTGTTTACAGCTCAGAATTATTGTCATCATAAATGTTGAATCACGAGGCTGGATTCGAAGGGAAGGATTCCTGCTTTGTTTGTGGCTCCCCGCTTTGTTGCCCACCTTTCCCCCCCTCCGCTTTGGTTGTGTTGCTCATTCAGTTTATGTGACACATTTAAGTCTCGGAGGGATGAGAGCTATGGCAACAGGAGGTGTGCAGCTAATCCCTGCTGCAGAGTGCCGAAATCACACCGTGCAGCAGCACGTCAATTCACGAGAGCAGCCCTCTTTTCATTCATGTTAAACTCGGGGAAAGAAGTGCCAGAAATTCTGTGTCAGGGGAAAAACTCAGGGCAGCAGGTGTTGCAGGGGTCAGGGCAGGGGGTTTATAAAGCTGGAGCCTGGTCAAGGGAGGAGGTGGCAGTGGGGCCTGGAAGGGTCAGAGCAGCCTGGAAACATAACAAGAAATGGCAGAGCTGGAAGTGGCTGGAAACTGGTAAAGACTCGCTTCTGCGGCATTTCTGCTCCAGGTCACTATTCCTGCTCACGGACAGGGGGTGATAATTCAATATTACACCCCTCACAACCCTCCCTAAACTTGAATTCCCTTCAGCTGGTCCCAGTCTGAGCCAGAAGCAGCAGGGACAACACCCCAAACTGTTCCAGCCGGGGCTGAGCCCCCTCTCCCTGCCCTGCCCACCCCAAACTGCTCCAGCTGGGGCTGAGCCCCCCTCTCCCTGCCCACCCCAAACTGCTCCAGCTGGGGCTGAGCCCCCCTCTCCCTGCCCAC